>JASDQU010099709.1:217990-255497 GCA_032191745.1 Picea mariana | reverse complement strand
GAGAAGTGACAAAATCAAGAAATGATAAAGTAAGGTGACAAAATCAAGAAGGAATATTTATGGAAAGTGGTTAACCCTAAAAATAAGGAAAATAGGTTAAGTGACCTAGAAATGGGTTAATATTATTTAAATGATAAATTAAAGTGAAAAATTCAAGGTGGATTATTTAAATAATAAAGAGAAGTTACAAAATCAAGAAATGATAAAGTAAGGTGACAAAATCAAGAAGGAATATTTAAATGATAAAGTATTGGAGAACTTTCTATTTATGGAAAGTGGTTAACCCTAAAATAAGGAAAATAGGTCAAGTGACCTAGAAATGGGTTAAGTGACCTAAAAATGGGTTAATTGACCCAGAGGATGAAAGTATAAATAAGATAGCAATGGTCTCTTGTAGATCATCCTTTTTGTGGATCAATGGAGAGCTTCTTGTGAGAATATCTTTTGGAGTATTGATGAAGAGCTTCTTGTGAGATCTTCTTGAGCATTTTTGGTGTGTAACACTTGAGAATATTGAATATATATAGGTGAATGAGGTAACCAAGGATATATAAGCCAAATTTCAGAAGGAAGGTGAAGAAAAGAGGGCCGAAATTGAAGGAAGGATAAATTATTTTCATGATGTTTTCTAAGGTATGTTATTTACAGGTCATCTCACCATTTTCGCAATAACTTTTTTTATATAATGATTCAGACCATGGGATTGATAATGAATTCAGTAAACATATCCAAGTATACATGGTAAAAAATTCATCTTGTGGTTCATTTTATTTTTGGAGATACACTCTGTGGAAAATAGGGTTTGTGGCTAGTCCTGAAACTAGTCTAAAACAAGTGTTTCAGGTAAACATGTCATAAATTCTTCATAACAGATCCAAATTCAATGAGACAAATTGTGTTGGTTGTATTACAGTCTATATTATTGTCTATAACATTTTCAGATTGATTCAAAAAATATTCTGTCTGGGGCACGCTCTACACGATCGCTCTCTAGAATAAGCCAAAATTCAGCAAGGTATGCCATTTTTGCTATAAATCCTTTTCTGAGAGGTTACAAGTAGTGTCACCTAGATGAATTTCATAAAACACACTGGATAACATTGTGTATAAGTTTTATATATTTATTCATTACATGTACAAAGTTATGATTATTTCAAGTTAGGGTTGTTGACTAATCCAAAACTAGTCATGGTTGAGACAAGCAGTTGATGAGTTGGCACATACATGAGGTGTATAGTTGATGATGTTGGTACATATTGATGAGTCATTTTTGATGAGTAGTTGAAACATGATTGGTATATACTTGGTACATGTTTGTATGCACCTTTTTATGGTACAGGTTGATTACAGGTTGTTTGGCACAGGTTGGT
The DNA here is from genome assembly GCA_032191745.1 of Picea mariana. Lineage (NCBI taxonomy): Eukaryota > Viridiplantae > Streptophyta > Pinopsida > Pinales > Pinaceae > Picea > Picea mariana. The sequence goes on along the minus strand of JASDQU010099709.1, from coordinate 254,127 downwards.
GCATGGTTGATGCTCTTGTTTATGGTACAGATTGATATTTGTTGAGGATTGTTGTCTCATATCAGTTAGTGATGAGAATTTAAGTTGAGTCTTGCATATAGAGCTGGTTCTCTTGTAGATTTGTACTCTATTCAGTTGTTGCTGAAAAACCCCTGGATTGAAGTCCATAATAAAAAGAAAAATTGTACATACATCTTGTGTTCCTTGTGGAGATGATTTGTTGATGATATATTGCTGATATATGTTTCTGATATGTATTCACATCTAACTGATTCTTAATGAAAACAATGAGTAATGAGTAAATGTCGAATTCTAACTAATGAGTTTTGTGTAAGAGGGAAGTTTTGGGAAAAATATCCCCACACTCATTGTTGTGAGGGAAATCCCCTTACGAACTAGCAAATAGGGTTATTTTATGCATGCAGATATGACCAAAACAAATCTACTTTATACCTTCATCCCCCGACTTAAACCCCATTCATTTTCATAAAATACATGGTTAGACCAACATACCTTGTTTTGGATGTTCGATGTTGACCCCCCTTCACGCTTGATCACTTGTTGGCATCTATCCTCTCAAGATTGACCTGCGTATAAAACAAGCAACACACTACACATGCATTTTACCTATAGACTAATGGGTTAGAGATTCAAACATATATTTACTGAACTATGAAGAACTCGTATAGTGGGACAGGAAAAACATTTCTTTATTATTAACTTTAATGAATCAACTTACAATGTCGAGACCGGCCACTGCTCCACAAATCCTGATCCTGGGCTCCTCTTCAATGTCCTCCAACTTCTTTGCTTTGTATCTCTTCTTGCACAAGGATGGATAAAGGGTTGGGAAAATAGGAATATGCAATTGGGTAGAGTTTCTTTACTCTCTTTTTTCCTCCTCCAAAAGGGACCCCTAGCCCTTCTTTTATAGGCTAGAAGAAGCTAGGTATTTGGAAGAACCCTCAACCATGCATGGCCGGGAGTTTCAGTTAACTCACCCAAAGCTATGTGTTATGTCGAAAACTTTCCTTTTTTCGTGCTTTTGTCAGTCCACACGGGCTGTTGTAGGTCAACTAGTGTGTACATGCATGCAATAATGGAGTAGGCTGTGTGGGCCCTTATAAAAGGTGTTTTTTAAAGAGTTGTTCAACAGTTCTTCGGCAAAGAAGGGATCTGAGATGGCCTGATGCCAGGTAAGCATGTATGGTAAAAATTAGGGTTATAACACTCATTCACCCCCCCCTCTAAGTGTGGTAGGTGTGTCCAACAATTGGTATCAGAGTGGGCCTTCACTACAAGCCTTAACAAGCTTGAAGGAGATCCATAGACACACAAATGGATGATGAAATGCCAATCCTTGATGAGGAAAACTATTCTACTTGGAGAATAGAGATGAGAGTGTATTTGAAGACAATGGGATCAGCTATTTGGAAGGCAACCATTGGTGGATCAGTTCCGTTGAATAACAAGTCAAAGTTTTCAGCTCAAAGGGAAGGAAAGAAGAATGATGCATTGGCTCTCAAGACTATTCTTAGTGGACTTTTGAGCCCTATCAAAGAGAGCATGGGACAATGCACATCCGCCAAGGATCTATGGCTAAAGCTAGAGGATACATATCAAGAAAATAAAGAATATGTTGAATACCACTCCATCAAGATTATCAAAGGTAAAGAATCTCTAACTCTTGATTGCATATGCGATGATTTTGAAGGAATTTCAAATAAAGGAAAATAATCATGTGATGATGTTGGCAAGAAGGAAGATATTGAAGATACTTCAAACGAAGGAAAAAGAATCTCCAAAGACTCTTGATTTCATTGATTCAAAATGTGATGATGTTGAATTTTTCTCAAGTGAAGAAGATGATCTAGAAACAGTTTGTGTAAATTTTGATGATAGTTATCCCATGGAAAGAATAGAAGAAAATCTATTACAACTTCAAAAGGAAATTGAAGAGGGTTTATATAGATATAGAAGTGATCATTTTTATACACACTATAACTATCTTTCAGATAACACTAAAAATTTTCTTAGGAGGAGTCAAAGGTACATCTTGATGTTAAAGGAAATGCTCAAGGAGAGAAATAAGACTCAACTAGAAGAAAATCAAGAAGAAATCACAATACTAAAGAATGAAAAAGAAAATGTGAAGTTAGATGATGAGATTAGAAAAAGTTTTGAAACTATATTCCATCTCAAGACCCAAATTGAAGAAGCCAGAAGAATAGAGGAACTATTGAAGAATCAAATAAATGAAAAGGAAGAGTCATGTTGTAAGCTAGAAGATGAAATTGTTGACCTTAGAAAGAAGGTAGAAAATTCAAACAAATTCTTGAATAGCTCACTAATATTGGATGAGATCTTAGAAAGTCAAAGATCACCATATGATAAATCAGGTCTTTGATACAAAGTAGAAGATACACATGCTTAAGTAAGCACCTCAAAGAAGCATGAGGTAAATCCATAAAAGAAGGAAGACAATGTTTCAAAGCAACCATCTACACAAGGAAAAGAAAATTTCAAAAGAACAAAGCAAAGAAGACATCAAGAAACTATTCTTGGGACACCAAAGCAAAGGTATGAAAGTATTTTTCATGGGCATTGTATTCATGTAATGGATATGGTCACAAAGCTTTTGAATGTAGATCTTATGAAATGAGATATAATGGAAGATTTTATAACACCATGAGGTGTTGGAGATGTGATCAAGTAGGACACATTGTTGTTCACTGTAACACTATGAGATGCTACATATGTAGTGGATTTGGCCACAAATCCCATAAGTGATGGAACACAAGAAGAAAGTCCATGATGAGGACTTCAAATAGCATGGATAGAAGAAAGAATGAAGTAAGAAAGGGAGACATATTTGAAAAGATGGATGCTCAGAGCTCAAGTTCTGAGGAGTAGGGACATCTACAGAAGTGGGTGAAGAAGACAAAGAAGCCAGAACAGAATGAAAGACTGAAGGGAAGTTCAAAAGTGTCATCTACTGAGGCATACGTGGGTGACAGTAGTATCAGTCACGTACATATGTAGGTTGAACTTGTATAGGTCGCATACATATGCGAGCTATCTATGCAACATACCGCATATATGTGGTAAAGCCTTGAGAAAAAGGCTATGCACATGGATTGCATCTTGATGTGATGGTATAACACTTTGTTGCAGGGTCTGACATTGTTTGTTGTAGGTTCTGACACTATTTGTTGCAGGTTTAAGTGTTCATCTATTGGATTATGTAAAATAAAATCTCTAGTGCATGACACTAACCCATGAGTATGGATTGATGTTGATCTGTTGGTGTACATGGCTGGTACATATTTGAGTTTCATTGATATATCTTATGATGTATTATTGGAAGAATATGTTGATATCACGGTGCATGCGTTTTTCATGTGGATTGGGCTACATATTGGGACATGTAATTGGTGAGTTGATGAACTGATCATGTTGTACATCATTGATATTTGATGCATGATTGGTACACTTCTAGTACATTGGTAGAAGTACCTACTAGCAGGATGATTGGCACATATTTTATGGAGGATTTGGCATACATGTATAGGATTCATCATTTTGTGGTATTGGTGCATGGTAATGTACATGTTTGGTACACTCATAGATGGCATATGCTTGATGATACTACACCCTTGGCACTACTTGATTAGAAAAACAATTGGTATTTGTTTGATACATGGCTAGGGAACTTGGTTCATGATGGAGACATATCATGAGTGATATGATACATTGTTTGGCATATTGGTAGATGCACATGGTTGGCATGTTGGTGGATTCACATGGTTAGCATATTGGTAGATGCACATGTTGGCATATTGGCAAAGGCATATGATTGATATATTCCATGGATGATATTTTTTTGGCACATTGCATGATGTTGATGTACATGGATGATGTACATAGGTGTTGTGCATGATTAGCACACTTTTTTGTACATGGATGTTGTGCATGATGGGAAAATTTTGGCACATGATTGATATTTGGATCATGATTCTTTATTTCATTGTTGTTTCATGATGGTTGGTATGGCATGAGTTTGATGCATGAACAGGTCCAAGGATCACTATATGGTAGCACATTGGGGAGACATACCCTTAGGGGGAGTCATTCTTCTTCCCATGATTCTAGGAGGAGATATTTATTAGATGCATACCTAGAAAAGAGCCCTATATTTGAAGAAAGAGCACAGAAGCATAATTCCAGGGGGAGTGATGGTCACATGGGGAGTATGTTCGATGTATCTTCATCATTACATTAGAGTGATATCCCTTGTTCAACAGGGGAGATATTATTTAGAGGAAGATCAAAGGAATTCAGACAGGGGAGCAGCCCCAAGGAGAGTTCAAGCAAGGGGAGCAACCCCAAGATGAGAATGGCCCTTTTCCATTTATGTCAAAGGGGGAGTGTTAATCACATTGATGTGATTGGTGTTTATTGATGGGGAGAGATAGTCACATTGACTATTGATGTAGAGCATGCCTTATCTACATGTTGGTAATTGGTGTTGACATAAATGTTGGTATTGCCATCAATGCCAAAGGGGGAGATTGTTGGATCATGTTGTCATTGATGCCAATGGTTTGATTGATTGATTGATGATTGATGTAATATAATATGTATTTTTCTTGATGAGAATGCATAGATGAAGATGGATTAATGAGTTGTCATTGATACATGATGAAGATCGATCGATGTGGCTTCATTGGTATATGATGCATTGTTGGAAAAATGTATAGATGACTCATTATTGTCTTATCATGATTGATAAGGTGCACAAATGGATGAACTCCAAAGTGGTCCCCTTATGGCGAAATCCCTCACGGGAAGACGCTTTGCGGATTGAGTTATCCTAGAAGAATGGTTGGAGGACCCATGCTTGTATGTGGAATAACGAGATGAAGATCAAGGAAATTGTTGGTGAAACTATCCTAGATGGATAGTGCTTGTCATGCCATTTCCGGTGGTATGTGGAATGTCACATAACTCCTCATGGTTTGAGAGTTATGTCCTTACAAAGATGAAGGACCCCCACATGAAGGCTTGAAGCCCCTAAGGTCAAAGAAGTCAAAGTGACCTAAAAAAAGAAATCATTATTTAAATGATAAAGTAAAGTGACAAAGTCAAGGTGGATTATTTAAATAATAAAGAGAAGTGACAAAATCAAGAAATTATAAAGTAAGGTGACAAAATCAGGAAGGAATATTTATGGAAAGTGGTTAACCCTAAAAATAAGGAAAATAGGTTAAGTGACCTATAAATGGGTTAATATTATTTAAATGATAAATTAAAGTGAAAAATTGAAGGTGTATTATTTAAATAATCAATATAAGTGACAAAATCAAGAAATGATAAAGTAAGGTGAAAAAATCAAGAAGGAATATTTAAATGATAAAGTATTGGAGAACTTTCTATTTATGGAAAGTGGTTAACCCTAAAATAAGGAAAATAGGTTAAGTGACCTAGAAATGGGTTAAGTGACCTAAAAATGGGTTAAGTGACCTAGAGGAGGAAAGTATAATTAAGATATAAATGGTCTCTTGTAGATCATCCTTTTTGTGGATCAATGGAGAGCTTCTTGTGAGAATATCTTTTGGAGTATTGATGGAGAGCTTCTTGTGAGAGCTTCTTGAGCATTTTTGGTGTGGAACACTTGAGCATATTGAATATATATAGGTGAATGAGGTAACCAAGGATATATAAGCCAAATTTCATAAGGAATGTGAAGAAAAGAGGGCCATAATTGAAGGAAGGATAAATTCTTTTCATGATGCTTTCTAAGGTATGTTATTTATAGGTCATCTCACCATTTTCGAAATAACTTTTTTTCTGTAATTATTCAGACTGTGGGATTGATACTCTATTGAGGAAACATATCCAAGTATATGTGGTAAAACATTCAGCTTGTGGGTCATTGTATTTTTGGATATACACTCCATGGAAAATATGGCTTCTGGCTAGTCCTGAAACTAGTCTAAAACAGGTGTTTCAGGTAAAAACGTCATAAATTCTTCATAACAGATCCAAATTCAGTGAGACCAACTGTGTTGGTTATATTACAGGTTTTAGTATTTTGTGTAATAGTTTCTTATTTATTCAACAAATATTCCGTGCGGGGAACGCTCTACAAGGTCGCTCTCTAGAATAAGCCAGAATTCAACAAGGTACTCCATTTTTGCTATAACTCCTTTTCTGAGAGGTTAAAAGTAGTGCCACCTGGAGGTTAAAAGTAGTACTGAAGAACATTGTGTATCATTTTCAGATCTTTATTCATTACAGGTACAAATTTATGATTATTTCAAGTTAGGGTTGTTGACTAATCCAAAACTAGTCATGGTTGAGACAAGCAGTTGATGAGTTGGCACATACATAAGGTGTATAGTTGATGATGTTCGTACATATTGATGAGTCATTATTGATGAGTATTTGACACATTATTGGTATATACTTTGTACATGGTTGGATGCACTTGCTTATGGTACAGGTTGATTACAGGTTGTTTGGCATGGGTTGGTGCATGGTTGATGCTCTTGTTTATGGTACAGATTGATATCTATTGAGGATTGTTGCCTCATCTCAGTTGGTGCTGAGAATTTAAGATGATTCTTTCCTATATAGATGGTGCTCTTGTAGAGTTGTACTCTATTCAGTTGTTGCTGAAAAACCCCCAGATTGAAATCCATAATAAAAAGAAAAATTGTACATACATCTTGTGTTCCTTATGGAGATGATTTGTTGATGATATATTGTTGATATATGTTGCTGATATGTATTCACATCTAACTGATTCTTAGTGAAAACAATGAGTAATGAGTAAATGTTGAATGCTAACTAATGAGTTTTGTGTAAGAGGGAAGTTTTGGGAAAAATATCCCCACACTCATTCACCCCCCCTCTAAGTGTGGTAGGTGTGTCCAACAATAGGTTGTCATGGGTATTGGTTACATTCTTCCTCACTTGGGAAGACATCTTCTCAAGACTATTTAAGAAGTAAAAGAGAGAATTCAATGGCTTATTGAACTGAAAGTGAGCTAATAATCGAAAGTGACAGGCTTTAAAGATGGAATATCTACCTTGACATGTAATCAATCTGGTGATGACTATGAGAGGGTTGATTAGATCCTCTTTTATCCTCTCTTTGGAGTGTCCCTTAGCTCCAGAGATGTTCTAAAATTCGGTTTTGAAAACCTGTTATAGCTTTCTCTTGGAAACTAGTGGTGTGTAAACCAGTGGTGTCCAACTCTTGGGAGCTTTGTGGCTGACGCAATTGATTCTTCAGAGGCCATGAACACAGTGAATAGGAGATGAGGAAGTCTAAGAGTGTTCCATTATTATTTTTTTTGCCATCGTGCTCACACAATCCATTCCTCTATCTCGCATTCTATAAGGCATGTAATCATAACTTTGTAATGAATAGTTTGTAACAAAAATAAACCAGTTAAGTGGTCTATTAAGGAAATGTACAACAATTTATAACACACAGGGAATTAGCATTTCAAAAATAAAATAACTATTGATATAATATCTTGTATTATGAAAACAACACACATAAATTTTTACAAGGATTTACTTCTTCTAGGAAATGTTATCATTTGTCAACTCATGAACCCCTCCCCCACACCTAAGTATTATGACACCTCACAATAAAAAATATAGGAAACCAGTCAGTTCTCCCAACAACCGAGGATTTACATCTTGTTAATTGTAGAGATAAATTTCACAGATTGGTCTGACGATACGGTTAGAAGATGGCCCCACCTATAAGATAAGAGATCTTGTATATAGATAAGAAGAGGTAGGTGAGAGAGTTTCAATATAGTCTCAAAGTTAGTTCCCAATGGAAAATTTATGGAGTTCATTAACCTTAGCTTAACCATACATACTTCATGTCAACTTTGTCTACAAGTAATGTCATACATGAGGACACATTTAAATTTATTATTTATTTCTTTCAGATTACCATCCTTGCTAGGTAGAATGTTCCGCTGCCAACAAGCCTGTTCAATACTCCAATGGGTTTACCTAGTCATACCATAGGTCGGTACCCACTGCCATCAGACCTGTTCAGTATCCCAACGGGTTAGCCTCTTACACCCTCATAGACTGGCCCTCCATCTTTTAATATTTTAGTATAAGAGTGTTTTATGCAAGAAGATGGGGGGGCAACTCTGAAAATAAATTTTTCTTTCTTTTTATTGAGATGGTATTTATGTTGGAGGATGACTTTCCGTTATATATATTCCTTAGTGATTGTCCTGATGTAAGGGGTACTAAAGAGGATGTGGCCTATCAAAAGATATGATATAATCAAGCTATTTAGTGTGTAGTGGATGGTACCATTGAGAAAGAATAGAAAGGTATCTCTAGGCTCAACTCACTTTCTTCTTTTGTAAGTTATTGTGATCTTTCCATGACTAACCGCTAATCAGACCTCCTTGTTAATATTTAATAAAGATACTTTACTCACTTACTCAGGTTTCTTGGAGAAATTGTACAAGAGACCTCTAAGCTTGATGGTTATGGTGTCACTTCCTTATATAGTGGTGAAGGTTCAAGAGAAACTACTTCTTAAGATGCCTTGACAAAAATAAGATGAAATTATTTTTCAAAAACATGGCTGACTACAACATGTCATTATTCATTTGATGCTTAGCAGACAACAAGGTTCAATTATAGCAATGTTTTGAAGAAAAATTCTTCTTTTATATCTCCTTGAAATTTTCTACCCTTGGTGATATAAATACCTACAGAGATCTCTAAAACTGTTTGCAAAAGCCACACTCTAAAATATAATAAACTAATGATATCAATGAGATCAAGTCATAGGAACATGTATCTCATAGTTCTTTTATTAAAAGAAAATGTAAAATGAGGCTGCATTAGAATTTAAGCTAAACTAAAAACATGCATCTTTTATTTACTGTCCTACCCTACCTAAAAAGAAAGGGAAAATCTTGATTCAAGTGTAAGAACTCTTCTAATATAGCCATGTGTAGAGCAAGATAAGAAACATACTCATATCCATATATGAAAAAGTTATTGTAGTGATTACCTGGATATGAAGAACCAACCAACCTACTTGTTTTGGCATCAAAAAGTGTTGAAGAAGAGAATAGTATTGTGGCTTGATGACCTCTTGAAACCAAATTTCAATGCAATCTTGATGTTCATCAACAATCATTTCTATGTTCTCCTTCATCATGCTATGCAGATCTTCTTCTTCCAGATGATTGATTTCTGAAGTACATAAAGGATCTTTTGAGATGGATGTTGAGAAATCCTCAATCTTAGATCTTAATGATTTCTCCCCATTGGATGTAGTCCATAATTTTTCATCTTCCTTCACAGTTTGGCAAGGAAAATCATTTTGTAGCTCATAGGACCTTTATTCTTCTAATATTTCTGGAGAGGTAGATATACTTTTGGCTGCTTCCAAAATATGTTCTTCTTGAAAAGAAGAAATCCTGGCTACTGCTAGGATTTGAGAAAGTTCCCTCAGGCTAATGGTTTCTTCTGAGTTCATCTTTCCATTTGATAAAACTTGGTTCACACAAATATGATGTCCACAAAGTTAGGATCTCTTGATGGTGGTGTAAAACCAAAGGTTGTATTGTTTGGTTCTGTGGAAGACTCGAGTGGTCTTTCCTCTTGTCCCAATACTAATGATGCTTCAATTTTATGTTCTATAGTGCTCCCTGACTTAGTCTCTTCAGAGAATACTTTATCTCTTTGTATTGAGCTAGATCATGTTGATCGGTATCGGTCTGTGGAATTTATGAGTGGAACGTTCCTTCCCCCAAAAAGGTGGGAAGGAACCTTGGTTGAAAGGTCTGATTTAGATTTAATGTATCTACCTTTTGGGTCTCTAGGTTTGTTCATGAAAGCAAATAAAAAGAAAAAGAAAAAATACCATTGGGTTTGGGGGAACCTGCTATAGCAGATGCGCAGGTTCTTACCTCTCGTCTTAAAGTTCCCCCGCCACCAAAATAATGCTAAGGTTTAAAAGTGATCTATTTCCTAACTATTTCCTACCTTGAGACAACTCCCCGGCAATGGCGCCAACAATTATGGGTGTTCTATATGCACTAAAAACCCTCAATTAAATTGTCAACCCGAGGTAAATAAACTCAGAGTTGTAGAAAAATATATGCCAAGGTAGAAGGACTGGAGGTAGTATATTCTAACTAAGGAAGTGGTTATCTAAGAGATAATCTATTCAAGAAAATACTACTAATGATAAAACCTTACTAAGAAACTCAAACTACGTATCCTAAGTAACCTTTGAACGAAGGATCGATGGATAGTTCTAAGAAAAAAAATGAAAACCCTACCTAAAGAAAACTAGTTCAATCATAACAATAAGCAAAAGTAAACTATCTACCTAATAAGCAATAACAACAACAAACTACTTTAATTAACCTACTGAAATTCAATAAGAAACTACCCTATCAAAGCGAGAAAATGAACTAGAAACAACCCTATCAAAGAAAAAATAGACAAGCAAGAAACTAACCTATTAAAGCAAGTAAACAAGTAAGAAAAACAACTAGCTAAACTATGATAACTCCTACAACAAGTAAACTAATTAAGATTACTCAATAAGTAACTAACTAAGCTAAGAGGCAAGTGAACTCTATTCTTAAACTAATCTTCACAACTATTTCTAATACAAAAGAAAATCTACTAAATGGAAAGCATCATGATAATAAAATCAATTAACAACTAATATCTATGACAAACAACCTACTCTTCAACTTACCAAAGAAAAAGACTATCTATCCTACAAAAGAAGGAAAACTATCTTCTAATCTATGAAAGCAAGAAACTATCTTCTAATCTATGAAAACTCAAATATAGTGTTGATGGTTGTGTGAATGTCTTTGGTGTCTTATAATATCACTATGGAACTTAATAATGAAAGATAATTCAAGAGGGATAAACTCGATATTGACTTCAATAGCAAAGTGGAAAGTGTGAATTAGGCAATCCATTGAGAACTTAGCCATTATGAAAACAACATCAATTACCTTGCATATCCATGTGACTATTACTCATGCATTAATCATCAACAATTATAAAGAGATTATGAAATTCAATTGCACTCTATACTACACAAGAAAACTCATAACTAAATTCAATCATTAACTACAAATTGAAATTCCAACCTAGATCTAAGAAAGAAATTGCATAAAATAAACTAAACTAGATCTATCTTAATAATTCAAATTGCAAAAAGGAAAATGCTCATAAATAGAATTTAAACATTATTCTAACATACGGCAAGAAAGAAAATAAGCAACTAAATAAAGAATTAAATAAATAAAGCTAAATGGAAACTAGATCAACAAACTAGAATTGAAAACTAAAGACTAAGGACTATCCATCCACCGAAACTCTGTCAAAGAAAACATGAATTAAAAATTATGTTTTGAAACTCTGTTTTAGACTCTATTTCAGCATGTAGAAATTCTAGCTATCTTCTAATTACATACAAGGGTTAGTGTCTAATCTTGCAATCTTGGTTATACTAACTAATAACTCATTGCATACTAACAATATTCCTCATAATAAGCTGCAAAAACTAATTTAATTAATTAAATCATAAACAACAAATTAAATAACAAAGGAGTAAAATGATAATTCATGTACAAAAAATGAATAAAAATGCATCTACGCTATCTAATTCACAAATAAACTCATATAATAGTTACCCAAACTGCTAGTGCCCCCCCCAACAAGTCGTGGTCACTCTTCAAATGCACACCACAATGTTCAACAACAGAAATTCACAATTAAAACTAAAAACGCAGTTTTACACAATTATGGGAAAATGAAAATGGCAAAACAGAGGGAAATTGTCTTTTCCCTTTAACACATGACTTCCTAGACTTCTTCCCTATTGTATGACCACCACGGTGGTATTTATAATCTTTACAGACTGAGAGGTCGACCATTGAAGGGTCGAACCTCTTCTAAAAAAAGTAAATTACATTTAATGATTCCCTAACTACTGAAATGAAGCGAGCCAATAATCACCCAACATAACAACCCAATTTGAGTTGTCAAGGGTTTAGTAGCTGGAGGGAATGAGCACTAGAAACACCCATGTCTCTGATTTTCCCATCACTGGATGCCAATACCATAACCACCAAATCGCCCTTCATTTTTGTGCAGGACAGAGTGTCGGATGGAGTACTAGACTGAGTGCCGGAAGAAAAAACGAGCTGCGATTTCACCTTGGGACATACAAAACATGAATTAGTCCCTTGGGATCATAAAAACATACCGATTTAAACTCAAAATCATTGCAAAACATGAATTATGAATACCTAGTGTGGATCATAGCATTTTGACACAAAATCTCTTCAAAAACTTCTTCAAAACATGAAAACGCATATACACATTTGGTAGAAAGGATCTAATTAACATCATAAAATCATTCATATCATGGGCCAAACAACACCGTTTCCAGAAGGGCGACAATATCTTGACTCTCATTACCTTTACAATCAGGAGTCTCGGATGGCACAGAGAGAACCATCATTTCTCTCTACTTTCGTTGACCCCCATACCATTCGACATCAACACAAACTCATGTTATAGTGGGTCTTACTTTGCGACTATTGCAGTTTTTTTATACTAGCCAAAGACCTCTAAAATTTGTTGGGCCATCAATGCCTACAATTCATCGCCACTTCTTACAAGTGTCATCGCCTCTTTTCAGAGTATGTTCACCATAAGAATTGTCATCTGCCATTATCAAATTGCCCCGGAGGGCGTTACATTTATCTACATCAGCATACAACTTCAATTACTGTCTTACACATTTTAGTTACATGACACGAGCATGGGGAATGCCTACCTCATTTGTATACAATTTTCATTTTCCCACACCTAGAGAAAGGTTTGGGTCCCACAGTTTCACTTCTCCTTCCAACATATATCTCTTACAGTTCCTCTCCGTGCTCTTTCTTACAATGATACTCTCAGTATAAGAAACATTGATGTATTTTGGCTATATGTATGCTCCTAATCTCACACATCAGAGGGCATATGTTATCACTGAAATTGTGTTCGCAAATGGTCATAAGAATCCAACATCTCCAAACACCTATTATTTCATTCATATCCCCAAAAATACATTTCCAAAGGGGACAAAAACTATACAGCTGGTTATAAAATTGATATGTGCTCAGAATATAAAGGAAGCGCACGTACATTCTCAAGTCAAAAATGAAAGAAAAGTGCACATGTGCTCGATGCACGATTGTGTACGAGAAAAGTTGCGCACACTTGAGAACAACACATTTATAGTTCTTTTCGGCCCCTCATCCACTTCTGGTTCAGATCCCAAGTTGATTTGACCCTCAAATCCGAGCTGAATCCGATTGGGGGGTTGGTCAAAGACCTAAGGGTGCCCTTAAGGGCCCCTTGTTCACACTAAAGACCCGTTGGATAATGCCTCAAAGATTTTATATAAAAGGAGGCCATGGGTGTGCTATGAATTCAAGAATCTCATTGTATTGTTATCCTGCCTCTATTATCCTACAAGGAACCTCTTTCCTTCTTGGATCATACTAGCATCATCCCATTAAGCTATTCACCTCACCTCTTTAGGAAATAATCTTGGATTTCTTCACCATTTCCTTTTTAGTTTGCCATTTGTAAGAAGAGATCTCAAATAGGGAACTCAATATCCCTCCCTTGGAGGAAGAGGGGATCCATAAGTCCCCCTTTTTATTTGGTGCTTTCCCACTAATATAATCTCTCCATTGGTGGCATGAATATTGGTCAATTGTTTGATTAATTTTGGTTCTAATTTCCTTATGCATTGTATTTTTGTTTCTTTAGTTGTTATTAGCTTAGTTGTTTGTTTATTTCATGTGATTGATTCATTTTATTCATTCACTAACTCTTGTCCTGTTCAACTGAACCAACTAGACTTGCAAGTGTCCATCTTTTGCTCATTCAAGTGGTGAAAAGGATACAACAAAAAGCATCTCCCGGGTGATTCTTTACATTCTATATTTTACAGTCAAAGAGAAGGCCATATTCAATTGGGGTAAGTTGATTTCCATTGAAATCTCTTCTCAATTGTTTCAAGACAAGAAGGAGAAGAAATTATTTATGTCATCTTATTTGGTTTTTGCAATAGTGCATTGCTATCAGTTCCCTAGATTATTTGTGTGTAAGAAGGTAAACTAAAAATTCGACCCAGTAACCTTCTGGTATCAAACATTATGGAGGCACAAGGCCTCCCAACATTTTTATAAAGTTTTTAATGAATTTGTCTCAATTTTTAAAGGATTGTTGTTTGGAAAGGACACTCCCCGGATCTATGACCAGGTGAGTAAGTTCCTGGATAGGAAGGGGACACTATAACAAATGGATAATTATAACGTTATAAGGATTTTTGGTTCCAAGGAAAATCCTTCCTTCCTTCTGTGCCACATATCTGACAAAATGTTTGTTGTTGAAATAGCAAGGCAATACAACTACTAGTTGCATTTTTTCCATGAAAAGAGAAAAAAACAATTCATACCTCTGGCTTGAAAATTTGGTGACTTCATATTCATAAATATGAACAACATTGATGAATTCACGGGCCACTTCCACAAACTCAATCTAAAATATGCTAAAAGAGTAAAATGGTTCGACCTTGGCGGAATTTTTGTAGAGAATCTATTGGTTGTTGGTTTCATCAATTCTTTCATTAATTCTATTCTGAATGAAGATGAAGATAATGTCTCAAGCACTCCCGCTCATGAAACTGGTGACCTGGAAATGATACTCAACACCAATGAGTCGTACAAGCAGAGAGGAAAAGTCCTAGGTGAGAAAAGTGTTCAATCCCCAACTATCCTTCCAAAGAGTACAACATCTCGGAGAAGGGCTCCAACGACCCACCAAATTAAGAAAGTAACCCACAGTTCTTCAGGAGGAAGAGGAGATAAGAACCCTCCTTCAGGAAAAAATGAAAGTTCTCACAAGCTTCCCTTGAGGAAGAAAATAAAAAACATTGTGCAAGAAGAGGAGGGACTTTGAGGTGAAAGAAATATCCATGACCTCTCCCTCGAGGATATGGAACTCGAAATTGACATCGAAAAAGTGTTCACCAATGTCAACCAGCTAGAGAAAACTTCTCACCAGAATCCTCAGATGGAAATAATTGAGAGTGAGACCTTCGATGAAGAAGAGTCTTTTGTATTTTAGAGCGTTGTTTTTGAAAACGAGTCCAAAAAATTGATTATTGAGAAAAGAGATGTAAAGAATAAAAAGGGGAAATCACATTCAGAGATTAACCTATGGAACATGTAGCCTTCGCAAATTTCCCAAATTCACCAAGCAACTGGAGATGCTCTAGATAACTCTATTGGAGGCATTGAAGCAAATAATGTTAGGTTAAAGGAACGAATCAAAGAATTGGAGGAAACTTTAATGCCTCTTCCAGTACTTGCTAGTCCTTTAGCAATGATCATGCCTACCACACCTGCAACAAAATTAAAAGGATCGACAATCCTTCACACATCATCCTGGGGCTATGTGGAGAAGAATATCAAGAAAATAATGGAATTAATTATAGATTCTTGGGATATATCAAAGAGCATGGTCTCTTTTGGAGCGAGAGAACACACATTTGATGAATATTTACAGGCAGATTTGAAAAACGAGGAAGGTTTTTACCTCGATGCAGTTGTACCCTTTGGTTTTAAAGTCACCAATATGATAGATTTGAGAAGAAGGGAGGAGGATCTCCCTTCTCTGAACCGGATAAAACAACTAAACGCATGCTAGAAGGAAAAAGGTTAAGAACCTGAATATTATTGTCCAAGCATGCATCCTGGCCATAGCCAGAAGAGAAGAATCATTCAAAAAGTTGACTAAGATAGACCTAGTTGGGAGCACCAATGAGGTCCAAGACCCAAAATTTATACTCAACTCATTGTTCTTAACCAAGAAATCATTCGACGAACAAGTTGATATATTTAAAGGATTATCATTTGAAAAATTCTATGGCATTCTTGAGTATGGTGAACATGGCGTGGAAAACTGGCTAGTCAACTATTCGATTAAAAATCAAGATATTGAATAAGATTTGCAGAATATTTATATTGATTTAAGGGACTTGGAAGGAAATATATTCAATATAAAAATATGGCACGAAATCAATGTGGTGCAAATGAGGAGCTACATCGAGGAGTGGCTTAAAAAGGTTGTTGACAAACTTACTGATGAAGGGAAAAGGACGATTGAGACGATTCCTGTAACCATCGATGAAAGCCATAAAAGGACATCAGAGAGAAAGTGACAAACATGAGATACCATCATGGTAAGTTCATACTTATCACATCTTTCTGTCTTTATCAATCTCTTCATCCAGTTACTCCACCTCTTTAAATAGAAAGGTTTATCCGAAGACTGATAATTTCCTTTTTCTTCTTACCAGGTCTTGTTGTCTTCCGCCACCCACTTTCTTCTTTCAACGAGCTTCATTCTTATAAATATTTTCTTTACGGTCTGTGGGGGCCCCAATCCCAAGAATTATGACAAACACATTTTAATTTCAAAGAATATGTATTGAACTATATATTGTTTAGAAATTCCAAGCGAGCTATTTTGGGAACGATCCCGACTATACTTTGTAACCCATTTTTTATGAATATAAAGTATTTGAGGTTTATCTATCGTTATCTTCATTTGAACTGCCCATGTACCACTCTGTCAAAGTTTTCTTATGCATGTGGATCATTTTATTTTAATTTTTTATGTGATCAGAAATATTTAGCCCTACTATGATGGATGTGAGGAAATTATGTTTATTTTCTTTAAATGTATGAATGTATGTGTTTCCTAGTCCATTCTAAGGAACTTTCTTTTAAAATAAAATAAAAAATAACTTCTATTTTTATTTTATACATATTTTTACTTTCCTTCGAAGAACTTCTATAAAAGTCCCACATTTTAAAAATCTTGAACAGAGGAGTACCACCTCTATAAAAATGCAGGAGGATTTGTATCCTCGTGAGGTTGTCATTTTGGTCCTAACATATTCAAACGTCAACATTTTTGGCAAGCATACTGGCGACATGAATTGGAAATTTGGAACCTGGCCCATCGTTTTTGAAAGAATATGACTTTACCCTAGGGTAATCAACCCCATTTAGAAATTGGATTGAATAATCAATGAAGCATTTTTCACTAGTTGTATAATCTAGTAATATCAATAGCCCTGACTCGAGAGTAGTTAGAAGGGTCCTGGCAGATCTTAGTCCAAGAAGAAGATAGAGAAATCCTCTGAAGACAAAGAAGAGAAGAAAGACAAGATCGAAGAAACCAAAGATTGGCTAGAGTAGCACAAGAACAAGTTCAAGATTGAATTTGGACGAATACAAGGGACCCATTACCAGAAGTAAAAGTAAGAAACTCTCTGTCCTTAGAAGTGAAAAGTATGATCCTGAAACCTCCTAAAAGATGGCAGCGAGAGATGAACAACCCCTAAATGAGCATCACGAGGAGAGACAAGGAGGCGAAAGAGATGCCGCAAGAAAACAAGAAATCCCATGGTTTGGAAATAGAAGGAGGGTAAGAGATTCCCCTCTTAATCTCATAGGTGAAAAACATGAGCTCCCTATTCTCCCTAAGGGAACCTTAAAGGAATTTTCTGGAGATGGGACAATCGATGCAAAGATGAATCTACACTTATTTCTTGATGTTTGTGACTTTCACCGAGTTGAATATGATGATGTCATGGTGAGGTTGTTTCTACAAACTTTATCAAAAAGATCTTATGAATGGTATACAACGTTTCCCACTAGATCCATTCTCTCGTTTAATGACCTCAAAGCTATGTTCCTAACTATGTTTTCCCCTCCAATTGCCTACCATACCCTCCTCACATATTTCACCAAGATTAGGTTGAGGAAGAATGAAAGGATACGAGATTTTAATCTCAGGTTCAATAAGACCTTGAGTACAATCCCAAAAGAAAAAAGACCAAATGACCTGGTCATTCTTGATTTTTATAAGAATTCAATGCCATTGAATGTAAAATATGCCATCAGAGCATCCCAAATGGATAATTTGGAGGAATCAATGTCTAAGGACACTGAGATGGAAGAAATTATGATTGAAATGAGTTTTGGCCCCGACATTATATTGGGAAGAGTACAAAGGCAGATGGGAGGATTGAATAAGATTCCAACTCGAGAAAGAACAAATAATTTAAACCTCGGGTGGCTCAGAATCAAATGGCGGGGGGAGGATTTTTTAAAGGAATCATACCTGACATAAAAGTTGATCTTGTGGTGACGCAAGAAACAAATCAAAGAATTGAGATTGCACAGATTAATAGAACCATCAAACAGATGTAGAACGAAATAACTAGGCTAAGAAGGGGAGATAATTACATGCCAAACCCAAGAATGTCGATTCCTTAACAAAGGAGGAACCCTCCCCCCAAAAAAAGAGTCAGGTTCGAGAATACTGACAACCCATAAAGACCAAGGGTTCCCAGATAGCCTACTCCAAATGTGATTGTTTTGGATGATTCCTATGACAAGCAATTGGTCGAGAAAGAAGGTTATTACTTACTTGATGAAATCTTTGAGACAATGTAGATGGACGGATTTGAGACGTCCATGTATATATGTGGAGAGGGCGACAACAATCCTAACTCGCAAGAAAATGTCACCCAAACAAGACGGTTTGTAAATAGACCAAATAATAAAGGTGATTCTGACAAAGTAAAACAAAAACAAAAATAAATGGAAAAAGAAAATGAAAAAGTGTCGAATGAGAAAGTGACAGTTGGAATCATAAGGAAATACATAACGCCAAGCTCAACTCAAATGACATATAATGTCATGGAGTACTTAAGTAAGTTTAGGATAACTCCTCCTTTTATGGAAGTGGTAAAGATTACTCAGCAGAGATAGAACATATTGAAGTTTTTAGATGATCCATCAGAAATAACTCAAGTTGTTGTTACCACTCCAAAACAGAACCAGAGCCTACGGACTGCTAAGATGAGGAAAAATTCCTCCCTTCTACATTTCAATTGAAAATCATGTTGTTGCATTACATAAAATTTTAGTTGATACTAGTGCGACAAATAATATAATGCCACTTGCGGTCATGGAAGCGTTGGGCATGAGTTGCACTAAGTATTATGAAATTGGTGAGAGAATATATGAAATTGATTCTAGAAAAGTGTTAGTGTATGGAGAAATCAAGGATTTTTATGCCTGGATTACAGTAGCCCCCCATATCATCAAAATTTTTAATATTATTATGGTAGACCTGCCTCCAACATATGGGGTTGTTTTGGGAAGAGATTGGACCTCCATGATAAGTGGATATATAATGAACGATGAAAGTTGTATGATGTTACCAGGTAAGGAGAGAGTAATGATTAAAGTACCTCGTGAACCCAAAAAACCCTTTTTGTTCAAGAAGAAGGATAATGAATTAATGTAAGATTACATAGATGTTAGGATTGGAAACTATGCTATCTTGGACATGGAGCACAATGAAAGCCTAGAATGAGTTCAAGACTTGGAAGGCCCATAGTGTTTGTTTGAAGGCTATTGGAGAATGTCATTCGATGGATCCTGTTCTAAATTTGGGAACGAAGTTGGAATTGTTGTCATAAGCCCAAATAAGATGATGCATCCCCATGTTGTAAGACTAGAGTTTCCATGCATGTATAATGAGGTAGAATATGAATCTTTGATCCAGGGGATGATCCTTGCACAAGGAATGAAAATAGAACATCTCATTGTGACTCAAGATTCAGAGTTGGTAATCAATCAGGTTACCCAAAAGTACAAAATAAAAAAGGAAAGACTTAAGATGTATTTCAAAAGAGTTATTGAACTGATGAAATATTTCAGCTCTTTCAACATCAATTTCATTCCAATGGATAGGAATCACAAGGTCAACTCACTAGCCTTTGAGGCCTCATTATCAAACCCATACGATGTCCTTAGAAAAATGTATTTCCAGGTAGAAAGAGTCTTTTGGCCATCCGTGCCCAATAATATTGAGTTCTTACAAGTATTTGAGAATGATGAAAAATTGGAGAATTTTTTTTTAAACGATGATGATGAAGAAGACAATAGATCGATTGTCGTCCCGAAATACTATATACAAGATGAATCTTTGTTTACAAAATATGATCATTCCAAGAATATTCTTGAAGAAGTTTCATTTCGAAAGGTGCAAGAAACAAGAAAATACAATATTAGAATGGACAAGTCCTCGAAATATGTCAACTTGGGAGTTCATTGCACCCCCGAAGAGCTTGATCAACATGTTTCCTTATTCAAAGAATATATTGATTTGTTCTCTTGGACCTATGATGATTTTAAGGCCTATGATAAAACAATATTCCAGCATATCATTCCTTTGAGGGAAGAAGATAAACCAGTGAAACACAAAATAAGAATGATGAATCCCAAGATGAAACCTTTGGTAAAAATTGAATTGGAGAAGTTGAAGAAGGAAGGGATAATTTATCCGATCAGATATTCAGACTGGTTTTCAAATCCAGTGATTTTTAGGAATAATACCGGGGAAATATGAATGTGCGTTGACTTCTGAGATCTTAACAAATCGAGCATAAAAGATAATTTTACATTTCCCAACATGAATTTTCTACTACAACAAGTTATTGGATTGTCCTACATGTCTATGTTGGATGGTTTATATGGATATAATCAGGTTTTAGTAGTTGAGGAAGATAGAGAAAAAACAACATTTATCACACCATGGGAAACATATGCATATTCTAGAATGCACTTCGGTTTGAAGAATGTTGGAACCACTTTCCAAAGGGCCATGGATCATCCATTCAATAGATTGATAGTGATGCAGGAGCATCTCCCAAGACAAGTGAGCCAGTACAGAGGACGAAGGATAGCTGGGCACACGCCAGCGCCAATTTTTTTAAAATTTTCCCTTGAAGTTGATGCCCTGAACATACATGAGACCATTTAATTTTGGCGCCTTGGTAAAATGTAATAAGACCTCGATCCATACTCTCTCGTCTGAGATAGATAGAGGCATTTATAGTAGTAGATGTAGGTAGATAGAATTGAATTCTTAGATTAGACAGTTTTAGAGCGCAGGAGGGAAAATGGATATAGACACCCTCATTTCAAATTGTAACATTAAGCCAGCATAACCCAGAGTAGGGAGAGCATAGGAGAATAGCAGAGAGTTGTAGAAGACATCCATGTATAGATATTGAATTAATAGAAGAAGTTGATTCAGATTCATGGCTGTTGTGTGATTCTCTGTGTATGTATGTTGAATGCTCTGCTTATGAATATTACTTCCTGTTATGCATTGTTATTATGCTGTGTGTATGATTTCATGTGTTAATATTGAAATCTGAGAGGAAGCGGAGTGAGTTACAATTGTTTCTCTGTATGAGCAAGGATTTCTGCAAGGAGTACATTCGGAGTCGTCCGCAAGGGGTGCGTTGACAGAAGGCTCAGAGATTTAACTCTTGTTCTCATACAACTAGGGGTGAAATCGGGTTATACGAGCCATGCAAGGAGTGCGTAGACTGAGCTAAGCCTCAGTAGTGAATCTGAGTAGAAGCTTCAGAGGACTGCTGCTACGGGTATGCACAGAGTCAAAGGGAGCTCGAACAGTTTAAGTGTTCATAGGTTTGCCGCAAGGAGTGCGTGCAAAGAACCTCGTTGAGGTTGAAGTAATTTAGGAAAGCTCAGAAAGGGTAAGCCTCTAAGTCACTGAAGATCAGCGTAGATAAGTGTGACTTGAAGTTGCAAGAAACGTCACAGGTTGGCGAAGCGGCGAAGGAGTCTCGTGGAGAGACACTTTTTTTTCATTTCGTGGGTTACACAAGGAAGAACAAACGGTTGAAATCCTCAGAGGAGATTTCGTGAAGTTCCCGTTAGATCTTGCTGAAGTGAAAGGAGGTTACGGCGAGAAGGTCCGAAGGGTTTGAAGCTCAGGAGGGGCAGAGCCGTCGATTCCGAGTCACAGGAGCCGTCGGATCTACACGTGGTATCGTGTATCGAGGACTCGCGAGTTGAAGACCCAAAGGTTGTGCAACAAGAACAACGATATCGCGAGACGCAATATCTCTACAAGATCAGAACCATTCGTTGTGGAGGACGCGTGTCAGGATATTTTCTAATCTCGGAGACTCGGACATTGGAGGACCGAAAGGAAAGTCCTTCAGTTTCACTAGTGGCAAAGTGGCGAGAAGGCTAGGAGCCGTCCATCTAAGAAGGATAGGTGGCAGAGATCGAGAGATCTCGCGAACTCAGGAGTTCGCAGAGTGAAATCCCAAGTATTGGGTATTCCAAGTCATGAAGCGGCGAAGTGGCGAGAAGGCTAGGAGTCGTCCATCTAATAAGGACAGGTGGCAGAGATCGAGAGGTCTCGAAAACTTGGGAGTTCGCAGGTTGAGAGCCCAAGCATTGTGTACTCCAAGTCAAAAAGACGTGAGGAGAGAGAAGAAGAATAGCCATTGGATCCAGACCATAAGAGAACCGTCAGATCTGCACGCGTGATCGTGTATCAGGGTCTTGTGAGAAAAGACTCGAGGATTTGGCCACGGGGATCGTGATATTGCGATAAGCAATATTCTGACCGTTGGAGGATAGTGTGGGCCATAGTGAAGCCGGCGAGTGGAGTACAGGTGGCACGAAGCCATCAGTATCTCACCGCGAGAAGTCCCGAGTGTTGGCATTAGTATTCGCAATCTCGCAAGGTCCGAAGTCTCGGCGAGATAAAGGACCGTTGAAAAGTCAATTCATGTGCGCATCGGCATCTCGATGCCTTGGTTATTGGGAGTTGGGAAACCAAGTTCTTGATATAGCAAGTCGCGAAGTCGCGATAGGATAAGTCGTGATATGAGAAGGGTGAGGTCAGCAGTGACTCATATCGGCGCTCAGGGACTTGTAAGATTCACACCCGACCACTAACCTTTGGACTCGCGAAGTCGTGAGTTCTGACTTCCCGATAAGTAGAAGGAGGGAAGTCACGCCAAAGAATCTGTGGGTAGATATTTCCCAACAGGGAAATAGAAGAGCCTGGAAGTTCTTCGGGCCGAGAAGAAGAAGAAGATCCTATGAGCGGACGTGCCCTAGGTGGCGCGTATCTGCGTCAAGTGGTATCATAGATTAGAAGAGTTTCTTTGCTTTCTATAGCAGAGAAAAAAAAAAGAGAATTCACCATGCCACCAAGGAGAAGGGGTAGACAATCACCCGATCCAGAGGAGGAAAGGGAATTGTTCAGAGAAAGAGGTAGGCAAGTGCAGAATCCAGACATGGAGAGAGAAATGCGAAATCTTCGTGCCAGAATGGAGGACATGGAGACATCACAAAGGCGCAAAGCTGATGTAGGAGATATCAGTGAATCCGAAGATGAAGAAGATGCTGGACACGGAGGAGAAGAAATCCCAACGGAATATGCAGCGAGTGAATGTTTACTTAAAGTTGTTGCAAGAATGAGTTCAAAGGTAAAAATGGACATTCCAGTTTATGAGGGAAATCTGGATGCGGAAGAGATGCTAGACTAGATTAGAGCTCTAAACACTTACTTCGATTATGAAGATATCGAAGAGGATAAGAAGGTCAGGCATGCCATCACGAGATTAAAAGGACATGCAACCTTGTGGTGGGATGAACTGCAAGATGACAGGCATTGCCAAGGCAAACAAAAAATTAAGAGCTGGGATAGGATGATTGCAAAGATGAAGGAAAAATTCATTCCCAGGGATTATCAAATTTCTCTGTTCAGGAGGATGCAGAAACTGAGATAGAAGCTGATGACAGTGAAGGAGTATACTGAGTAATTTTACAGGTTGAATATCAGGGCAGGTCATCGTGAAAGAAATGACGAAAAGGTGGCCAGGTATATGAATGGCCTGAGGTATGAAATTCAGGATGAAATAAATATGGAAACCATCCGAATGGTGGAGGATGCCATCAAATGGCTTTGAAAGCTAAAGAGAAGCTGAGCTGTAAGCAAGGTAAGCGAGGCAGAGGAAGGAGTCATCCCAAAGGAAAATCAGTTGCAGAAGATAAATACCAGAAGCCCAAGGATGACTGGAAGAAACCTCAGACTCAGACAGAAAGAGGTGGAAGTTCACAGCGAGGGCAATATGTTGAGAAAAGAGAACAACATACTGAGTAGAGAGGAGGATATGTTGATAATAATAGGTTTCCTCGTACCAGAGGTAGAGGAAGAGGAAGAGGTGGAGTAATCACATGCTTCACATGTGGAAAAAATGGGCACAAGTCATTCGAGTGTCCAGAGAAAAAGAAGGAAACTGGAGAGACTCACATCGCCGAGGCACAAAGGCGAGATGTTGAGGCAGAGTACGCTGAAGGCGGAATATCGCTGGTGATGCGGAAAGTCCTTTTGACGCCAAAGAAAGAGATGGAGAATTTAGCGCAAAGGAACAGTCTTTTCAGGACTGCTTGCAAGACCAAGGGTTGGGCATGTAAGGTTATCGTGGACAGTTGTAGCACAAATAATCTCGTTTCAACCAAGATGGTAGAAAAGTTGTAGCTGGAGACAACTGATCACCCGAGTCCATACAAAGTTTCATGGCTACAGAAGGGACATCAGGTAAATGTCACTAAACAATGCTTAGTTGACATTAAGATAGGAGGATATAATGATAGGATTTTATGTGATGTTATTCCTATGGATGTCTGTCATTTATTGCTGGGTAGACCATGGCAATGTGATAAAAATGTAATTCATGATGGGAGGATGAATACATATACCCTGGAGAGGAATGGGAGAACTCATATGTTGCATCCAATTGAGGATAAATAAGTGAAACCCGAATTAAGCAACATATTACTTCTCATGAGTGGGAAGGAACTTCTTACAGAAGTTAAGAAGAAGGAGGATCCACAATTCTTTGTGGTCAGAAAACCGAGAATTGTTCTGACTAGCACAAGAGTGGATGATTTACCAGGAGAAGTTGAGGAACTGCTGGAAGAGTTCACTGATATTGTAGTGGACGAATTACCTCATTCGTTTCCATCGATGAGGAGTGTGAGTCATCAGATAGACCTCATACCAGGAGCTAGTTTGCCAAACAAAGCCACATACAGATCGACGCCACAAGAGAATGAAGAGGTTAAAAGACAGGTCCAGGAGTTGTTGGACAAAGGTTTGGTCAGGGAAAGCTTGAGTCCATGTGTTGTTCCAACAGTACTCAGTCCGAAGAAAGACGAAGGCTGGAGGATGTGCACTGATTCAAGAGCCATTAATAAGATAACTATCAGGTATAGATTCCCATTACCGAGGATGGATGATCTGATGTACTGCTTAAGTGGAGCAATTTTTTTTTCAAATATAGATTTGAAGAGTGGATATCATCAGATTCGTATGAGAGAAGGTGATGAATGGAAAACAAAATCCAAGACAACCGAAGGTTTGTATGAATGTCTTGTCATGCCGTTTGGCTTGACGAATGCACCAAGTACCTTTATGAGGTTGATGAATGAATTCCTTCATTGGGAAATTTGTCATCATGTATCTGGATGACGTATTGGTTTTCAGCAAGACAGAGGCTGAACATCTGAAGCATTTGGCTATTGTGATGAAGAGATTACAGCAAGAGAAGTTGTTGATAAATATGAAGAAGTCCTCATTTATGAAGACAAAACTCATTTATCTGGGTTTTGTTATATCTGCAAATGAGTTGAGGATGGATCTAGATAAGGTGGAGTTAATCAAGAATTGGCCATCACCGAGGAACATATTTGAGGTGAGAATTTTTCATGGTTTGGCTAGTTTGTACCGAAAATTCATTAGAAATTTCAGTGGAATTAGCGCAGAAATGATGGATACAGTGAAGAAAAGACATAAATCTTTTCACTGGACTGAAGAGGTGGAGAAAAGTTTCAACTTGTTGAAACAAAAGATTACAGAACAACCAATTCTGGTGTTACCAGATTTTCAAAAGACATTTCAGGTAAAATGTGATGCAAGAGGGTTTGCCATAGGAGCAGTCTTGAGCCAGGAAGACAGGCCGATTGCATATTTCAGAGAGAAGTTGAATGAGGCAAAAGAGAAATATTCCACATATGATAAGGAATTCTATGCCATCATACATGCATTGAAGAAATGGAGGCACTATTTGATTCCAAAGGAATTTGTTCTATATAGTGATAACCATGCATTACAGTTTGTGACTCAGTAGGAAAAGCGGAATCAGAGGCATGTTAAATGGGTTGAATATATGAAAAATTTCACTTTTGTGATAAAACATATTTCTGGTACTGCTAACAAGGTTATTGATGCTTTGAGCAGGAGGTGTTTGTTGTTGCAGGAGTTCAAAGTCTGGACGTTAAGCTTTGATGATATTAAGAACATGTATGCAGATGATTCAGACTTTAAGGAAGCTTATGAAGCAACTGAGAATCCAGTTCTCAGAGACAGAAGTTAGTGGATAGAGTACGTGATCCAGGAAGGGTTGTTGTTCAAAGGCAATCAACTGTGTATTCCGAATTGCTCCATGAGGGAGAATCTGTTGAAAGAGAAACACAGTGGAGGATTGGCCGGACAATTTGGCCATGATAAGACATTTACAAAGATGAGAGAGTCATACTTTTGTCCATGGATGCGGTCAGAGGTAAAGAAGTTTGTTGACCGATGTAGAATTTGCCAGCATTCAAAGGGAAGAAAGCAGAATGCAGGATTTTATCAGCCATTGCCCATACCAGACAAGTCGTGGGATGAAATTAGCATGGATTTTATATTGGGCTTGCCAAGGACCCAAAGAGGTGTTGATTACATATTTGTGGTAGTGGATAGGCTTTCCAAGATGGCACATTTTATCCCATGCCAGAATACCAGCGATGTGACTCACATCACAAATTTGTTTTTCAAAGAGATCGTTTGACTCCATGGATTTCTGAAAAGCATAGTTTCGGATAGAGACACAAAATTCATAGGGAATTTCTGGAGAACATTATGGAAGAAGCTAGGAACTAACTTGGCGTTTAGTTCTTCTTATCATCCTTAGATGGATGGAAAAATAGAAGTGGTCAATAGAAGTCTGGGAGACTTGTTGAGGAGCTTGGTGACAGAGCACCATAGCACCTAGGATAACATATTAGCGCAAGCAGAGTTCGCATACAATGATTCAGTAAATTGGAGCACAGGAAAAAGTCCATTTCAGATTGTATATGGAATGCAACTCAGAGGAGTTTCTGAATTGAGGGATTCAGAACAGACTGTAACTAGCAGCGCTAGTGCAGAAGAATTCACTGAAGCGATGAAAGAACTTCACACCAGGGTGAAGGAACGACTATTGAAATCAAGCCAAGAGTACAAGTGCAGAGCATATCAACATAGAAGACAACTTCAGTTTGAATTTGGTGATCTAGTTCTGGAACATTTGAGGAAAGAAAGGTTTCCGAGGGGAACATATAATAAATTAAAAATGAAGAAAATTAGGCCATGCAAGGTCTTGAAGAAAATGGGACAGAATGCTTATGAAATTGAGTTACTGGATGGGATCGGAATATCTCTGACATTTAATGTTTTGGATTTATATCCATATAAAGCTGATGAAGCAAGAGCAGAAAGTGATGATCAACCAGAGGTCCAGTGGAAGAAGTAGGTGCCAATTGCAGAGAAGCCACAGATGGAACAGATACTGAATAAACGAGTGGGTAAGAAAACCAGAAGGAAAGAATATTTCGAATATTTGGTCAAGTGGAAGGGTCATCCAGTTGAATATGCCAGCTGGGAGACTGAAGAAGAGATACAGAAGCATGGACATACCGTGCAGGAGCTCATGGATAGGAGCCCATGAAAATTTTCAAGTGAGGGAGTATGATGTAGGAGCATCTCCCAAGACAAGCGAGCTAGTACAGAGGACGAAGGATAGCTGGGCACACTAGCGCCAATTTTTAAAATTTTTTCCCTTGAAGCTGATGCGTTGAACATAAATGAGACCATTTAATTTTGGCGCCTTGGTAAAATGTAATCATACCTCGAGCCATACGCTCTCATCTGAGATAGACAGAGGCATTTATAGTAGTAGATGCAGGTAGATAGAATTGAATTCTTAGATTAGACAGTTTTAGAGCACAGGAGGGAAAACGGATATAGACACCCTCATTTCAAATTGTAACATTAAGCCAACATAACCAAGAGTAGGGAGAGCATAGGAGAATAACAGAGAGTTGTAGAAGACATCCATGTATAGATCTTGAATTAATAGAAGAAGTTGATTCAGATTCATGGCTGTTGCGTGATTCTCTGTGTATGTATGTTGAATGCTCTACTTATGAATATTACTTCTGGTTATGCATTGTTATTATGCTGTGTGTATGATTTCATGTGTTAAGATTGAAATCTGAGAGGAAGCAGAGTGAGTTACAATTGTTTCTCTGTCTGAGAAAGGATTCCTGCAAGGAGTGCAGTCAGAGTCGTCCGCAAGGGGTGCGGTGACAGAAAGCTCAGAGAGTTAACTCTTGTTCTCATACAACTAGGGGTGAAATCGAGTTATACGAGCCGTGCAAGGAGTGCGCAGGTCGAGCTAAGCCTCAGTAGTGAATCTGAGAAGAAGCTTCGGAGGACTGCTGCTATGGGTATGCGCAGAGTGAAAGGGAGCTCGAACAGTTGCAGTGTTCGTAGGTTTTCTGCAAGGAGTGCGTGCAAAGAACCTCATTGAGGTTGAAGTAATTTAGGAAATCTCAAGAAGGGTAAGCCTCTAAGTCACTGAAGATCAGTGTAGATAAGTGTGACTTGAA
This sequence comes from Picea mariana, assembly GCA_032191745.1. Classification (NCBI taxonomy): domain Eukaryota; kingdom Viridiplantae; phylum Streptophyta; class Pinopsida; order Pinales; family Pinaceae; genus Picea; species Picea mariana. Next base: position 225,340 of record JASDQU010099709.1, on the reverse strand, counting down.
GTTGCAAGAAACGTCGCAGGTTGGCGAAGCGGCGAAGGAGTCTCGTGGAGAGACACTTTTTTTTCATTTCGTGGGTTACACAAGGAAGAACGGACGGTCGAAATCCTCAGAGGAGATTTCACGAAGTTTCGAGAACCGTTAGATCTTGCTGAAGTGAAAGGAGGTTACGACGAGAAGGTCCGAAGGGTTTGAAGCTCAGGAGGGGTAGAGCCGTCGATTCCGAGTCACAGGAGCCATCGGATCTACACGTGGTATCGTGTATCGGGGAATTGCGAGTTGAATCCCCAAAGGTTGTGCAACAAGAACAATGATATCGCGAGACATGATATCTCTACAAGATCAGAACCGTTCGTTGTGGAGGATGTGTGTCGGGAGATTTTCCCATCTCGGAGACTCGGACATTGGAGGACCGAAAGGGAAGTCCTTCAGTTTCGCGAGTGGCGAAGTGGCAAGAATGCTAGAAGCCATCCATCTGAGAAGGACAGGTGGTAGAGATTGAGAGATCTTGAGAAATCGGGAGTTCGCAGAGTGAAATCCCAAGTATTGGGTATTCCAAGTCACGAAGCGACGAAGTGGCGAGAAGGCTAGGAGCCGTCCATCTGATAAGGACAGGTGGCAGAGACCGATAGGTCTCACGAACTCGAGAGTTCGCAGGTTGAGAGCCCAAGCATTGGGTACTCCAAGTCGCGAAGATGTGAGGAGCGAGAAGAAGAATAGTCGTTGGATCCAGACCATAAGAGAACCGTCAGATCTGCACGTGGGATCATGTATCGGGGTCTCGCGAGAAAAGACTCGAGGATTTGGCCACAGGGATCGCGATATTGCGATAAGCGATATTCCGACCATTGGAGGACAGTGTGGGCCATAGTGAAGCTGGCGAGTGGAGTACAGGTGGCACGAAGCCATCAGGATCTCGCCGCGAGAAGTCCCGAGTGTTGGCATTAGGATTCGCGATCTCGTGCAGTCCGAAGTCTCGGCGAGATAAAGGACCGTTGAAAAGTCAATTCATGTGCGCATCGGCATCTCGGCGCCTCGGTTATTGGGAGTTGGGAAACCAAGTGCTTGATATAGAGAGTCGCGAAGTCACGATAGGAGAAGGGCAAGGTCAGCAGTGACTCATATCGATGCTCGGGGACTCGTAAGATTCACACTCGACCACTGACCTTTGGACTCATGAAGTCGCGAGTTTTGACTTCCCGATAAGTAGAAGGAGGGAAGTCACGTGAAAGAATTTGTTGGTAGATATTTCCCGACAGGGAAATAGAAGAGCCTGGAAGTTCTTCAGGCCGAGAAGAAGAAGAAGATTCTGTGAGCGGACGTGCCCTGGGTGGCACGTATCTACGTCAGATAGGAAATTTTATGGCATACTATCAAGCTGACTTGACAGTGTATTCAAACAAAATGGGGGATCACATCCATCATTTAAAAGAGGTTTTTGAAAGATGTAGATTATAAAAAAATTCTCTTAACCCAAAGAAATGCTTGTTCGATGTGAGTCAAGGCAAGTTGTTGGGCCACATTGTATGCATGGAAGATATTTACATAGATCCAGAATGAGTTAAATAAATTAATGAATTCAACCCTTCAACATCTAAAAAGGGAGTCCAATCATTCTTTGGGAAAATCAATTTTGTTCAAAGATTTGTCCCTAATTATGCAAGCATCGTAAAACCTATAAATTTGTTGCTAAAAAAGGGGCAGATATTTGAGTGGAAAAAATATACCCAGGAAGCATTCAACAATATCAAAGGGGCCATCTCCATTCCTCCCTTCCTCATTAGTCCATACTTTCAGAGAGATTGTATTATTTATTCATTTTCTACAGAGGTAGTCATTGTGTTCATCCTCACTCAGAAAAATAGCAACGAAGAAGAGCTCTCGATAAGTTTTATGAGAAAAACCATACATGACTATGAGTTGAGGTATTTAGAACTCAAGAAACAAGCTTTGGCTCTTGTAAAAGTTGTGGCACACTTTCAGGCATATATATTAAAATCCCATGTTATAGATTATATTCCCTTGTCACCAGTCAAGATGCTTCTAAATCAACAGTTGAGACAAGGGAAATGGGCTAACTAGTTAGCGAAAATTCAAGAGTATGATATCAAGATTAAACCTTTGAAGGAAATAAAAGGACAAGGTTTATGCAAGCTTATTGTGAATGGGGACTCATTTGATGGGATGATTTCAATCTCAGTCGGAGAACCATTAGTTGATTCAGAATGGTACAAAGATATCATATTCTATTTAAGGTCTAGGAAATTCCCTATTACAATGAATCCCAAGGAGAAAAGGACACTCGAGATGAAGCCAAACCAATACGTGTTGATTGCTAACATACTTTTTAGGAGAAATTTTGATGGCATACTCCTGAGATGCGTCGATGAGAATCAAGCTCAAGGACTGATCAAATAATTCCATGAGGGAATATGGGGTGGACACTTTGCACCTACTGCAACTTCCCACAAAATAATAAAAGAGGTATTTTACTGGTCGTCAATCTTCAGGGATTCATATGCCGCAATAAGGAGATGTCTGTCATTTCAATTGTTTTCAGAAAAAATGAAGAACTTTGTGATGCCTTTGCAGCCGATTATGGTGGAACAACCATTTTCCCAGTGGGGACTTGATGTTGTTGGGACTATTAATCCAAAATATAGAAAGGGGAATATTTACATTCTGACAACTACTGACTATTTCACGAAATGACCATAAGCAATGGCACTAAAGAAGGCTGATGCCGAAGAATTGATTAGATTCCTCAAGGACAAAATTCTGTCGAGGTTTGGTGTCCCTGATAAATTTATCACACACAATGGTTCAATCTTCATTGGGTCAAAGTTCATGGAGTTTTGCGGACAATATGGGATCATCATGGGTCAATCATCAAATTATTATCCATAAGTAAATGGCCTTTTTGAATCCATGAACAAACCACTTGTGCAGATATTGAAGAAAATCGTTGATATCAAACAGAGGAATTGGCATCTGAAGCTAACAAAAGAATTATGGGAAAGCAAGAAAACCTCGAAGGATAGCACCGGGATGTCTCTATATCTATTGTTTTATAGGAAAGAGGAAAAATTTCCAATTAGCCTTGAGCTTAAGGAATTGATCTCTTTGGTTAATACTAAGGATACAAAAGACACTTTGCATATCTAGAAAAGAATCAATCAGTTGTTGAATATGGAAGAGGAACAAAGTAAGGACTTCAATCAAACTTATTAGAGGCATCATAGAATCAAGATATATTTTGATCAAAGCACAACTATGAAGAACTTTTAGAAGGGAGAACTGGTACTGCTTTGGAACAAATCCAAGGAGAAGCCATCCATGCATACAAATTTCAAATCACTCTGGACTGGACCCTATGTCATCGAAAAGATATTTGGATTTAACTCATATATGCTCCAAGACATGAAAGGAAAAAGGTTAATGCTTCTTGTCAACAAGAAACATTTGAAAGGTTTCTTCTCCTAACACTTTTTCATTCTCATTGTACATAATTTTATTGTTAGTTTGTATATTCTTAATCTAACTCCATAGCCCAATGGGTGGAAGCACCTGGTCATGATATATTATGGATTCTTGGCAACCCATAGGGGGTTATCATCCCACAGTTGGAGCCTGTTGTTGAGGTCATTTCCCGCTTCGTAAATTTCCCTCCCCTTTTCTACTTTCCCAATTTATTTTCTTCCCTTTCTTTCCCCTCTTCTATACTTACCTATTTTTTCCATTTTCTTTTTTCTCTCCTACTATCCCTTTCTAGTTCTACACTTAGTCGCATTTTTCAGATGACAGGTTCTCGAGTTGGCAAGATCGAACTCTCATGCTCGCATGTTCCATGATATACACATTGCACCAGAAAGTTCCATGATCTACATTTTGATCCCTGGACTCACCTAACTTCTAAGTCTCATTATGCCTACGATGAGTCCATCCGACCGCCACACCATTCTATACTTAGCCAATTTTTCACCATATACCGTCACGGACTTGCGAGTTCGCGGGTTCCTGGGTTCACAAAAATCTCAAATCATATTTTTCTCTCACCTATCCCCACCATGCTAGCGCCCTTCTCAATGCACATTTACTATGATTTTAATGCTAATAACTTACCATATAGGTTCGAAAGGATTCCCATTAATAAGAGAAAGGATCGAGAAGATCTCCTATCAAAAAAAATTAAAGAAGGATTTACGGAGGATTATATTATCCCCTTCCAATGTTCATTTTAAACATAATTTGGAGCAAGGGAATGTTCTTGTCAACTTATGGTAGCAACTCAAAAACGGATTTGTGGAGATACATTGAATATTTTCGGGTGCAAGGACTAGATTTTTTAGTTGTCTAGAGAATATTCCTACTACTCATCCCCTTCTGTCCAGAAGGAAGTAATATGGATGTCTGGAATTGTGCACGTAGGTCATGTCCCGTAATTCTTTGACTGTAAGGAGTTGGTCACATGGTGCGCCGAGAGATATATTCCAAGCCTACAGATTATTCAGTTGCGGTACCATTCCCATGTCTCTCTATCGCCTACGGTATTCCGTAATATGTTGAGACTTCCCAAGCCAATGCTCACCTTCAAGGGAGAAGATTACAGGGATTTATTAAAAAAGAATGATAGTGGATTGGACCTCTTACCTGAATTCCTAGAGAACCCAGCGGCTATCCCTGAGGAAATCACGAGATTGTAGGTTGGTTCATTTAAAAATCCGTTCTAGGAAATTGCATGTATTTTCACGACGATAACAGGACAAGAAACTACAACCAACATATCCCGAATGATTATTTACATTCTATATTTTATGGTAAAAGAACAGGCCATATTCGATTGGGGTAAGTTGATTTCCATTGAAATTTCTTCCCAATTGTTGTAATACAAGAAGGAGAAGAAATTGTTTATGTCATCTTATTTGGTTTTCGCGATAGCGCATTGCTATCAGTTCCCAATATTATCTATGTGTAAGAAGGTAAACTGTGAACTCAACCCAGTAACCTTCTGGTATCAAACATTATGGAGTCACAAGGCCTCCCAACATTTTTATGAAGTTTTTAATGATTTTGTCTCAGTTTTTAAAGGCTTTTTGTTTAGAAAGGACACTCCCTGAATTTCTGAACAAGCGAGTAAGTTCCTGGATAGGAAGGGGATGTTATCACTGAAATTTCGTCTGCACAGGGCGACAAGAACTCCGCATCGTCAGCACAGAAAAACAGTCATTCATGGCACAAGGATTAGTTCCACAACACAGAAAAAGGGCCAAAACTATACAAAATTGGCTAAAAAATTGAAAAAGCGCATCGCACCCATGGAAAACGCGCGCGCGTGCGCAACATCTTCGTACATCGGGCGCATATGCGCGGCTGTGGGGTAAAAAACCCGCACGCCTGCCAAACGGCGCATTTATGGAACTGGTCGGCCTCCCAACCACTATTGGATCGGCTCCCAAGTCGATTTGACATCAAATCCGAGCTCAATCTACATGGGGAGGCTGGTCAAAGACCTAAGGGTGCCCTAAAGAGCCCCTTTTCACATTCAAAAGGGGTTGCATAATAGCTCAAAGCTTGGCTATAAAAAGCCATGAATGACCATCACTTCTTCAAGGAATTCTTTGTATTGTTACGCTGTTGGGATTGCTATAGACTCATTCTGTGGCAATTAACATAATCAACATCATTTCATAGGCTTTCCATCTCTCACTAGAGTGGAGAAGCTTGGAGTTCTTTCATTCACATTTTCACCTTTCATTGTAAGGAGAGCAATCAGTTGAGGGCCTCAAGAGCCTTCCATTGGAGAGGGAAGGGACCCAAGTCCTCTTTCTCCTTTGTGTATCTTTGGATTTCATCAATCAGACCTGCTTATCTATTGGTGATATTGGTCCATTTTCATTTGTTTTTATTTTTGTTCCTATGCTCATGTTTTTATTTAGTTTTTGTTTAATTCTTGTTAATAGCTTTCTGTTTTCTTTCTAACCCTTTACATTGTAGCTTTCATGCCTAGGAGAGTCCAGCTAGGCATGTAAGCACTCACTTTTTGCTCACACAGCGACGAGAAGAGTGCCAATAGATTGGCGACTCCACTGGGGAATTTGGTAAATTCCTCCCTCATTTGGACTTCATTTGCTTTCCTTTTTGTTTCACTGACTTGCAGGATTAAAAACCGGCCTCAGCCGACCTGATTAACAGTCAGTTCATCAGAAATTGAGGGGAAACCAATCCGGAATTTTTTCCCGGACTTTTTGACGCAGGCGTGCGGGTACGATACCCCACAGGCGCGCATCGTGCGCTTAAGCGCTGTTTCTCTTCAGTTTCGCCTGCGCGCAGGCGCAGGAATGCGCCTCTGTCCACTCAGTGACCCGTGCATTTGACTCAAAAATTTTGCATTGTAAGCTCTTAGATGTTGGGAAACTCATTTCCTTTGATGATAATGTGTAAGCTCTGAATACTGCACTAACTTAGCCCCTCAACTTATAAAGGGGACCATCTAGCAAACCTAGACACATAGGGGGATAAAATTCATTGTCCTTTATTTTGCTTGCTTTGGTTTATCTAAGTTGCAACATCAAATCTTAAAGACACATCTAAAAAACACATTTCGGGACTAGAAATCAAAAGTAACTATCTGAAGTATGCTCTTCTCTTGGGACATTATGCGAACTAGAGAATCAGAAAAGGATTGAGAAATTGATCTCACCTCCCTTAAAACAAAATTTCAAACAAAATTTTAGGAGAGGACAAAGGCTCTTTTTGAGACCCCTCTTAGTTTCTTTTTGTCAAACACATTCTTGAAAAGGGTCCAATACATGCCCACATGTCAACAAAGCTAGAATAGTGTTTGAATTTTGCTTTCTTAGCTCAAAAAACTAGGCGAGTTAAAAGGTTGTAACGGGCCCACACATGCCCACATGTTCAATCTAGGACTAGTTTCAAGATTTTCTAGATTAACTCACACATAGGGAGATAAAGGATAGTAACGGACCACAATGTCCACATGCTAGTTTTCTAGGGCTTTTCAAATTCCGCAAGGTTGTACCAATGCCATCTAGTTGATTTAGGTAATCAAACTTTTGTAAAGGACCAAGCGATGTCCACATGTTGCAAGGTGAAATCTAACAACTAAAAGTTGGTACACTTGTTCACTCACACACAAAAGCCACTTGTTGCACTCACATAGCTTCATCTCGAAACGTGGTGGTTTAAAGTAGGTTTCCTCCAAAGGGATTCTGAAAAACACCCCATCTTTTCTTGATCGGACTATCCACTCCCACTTTTAATCAAACGAGGTTGGTTTTTACCCCCAGCTTCACAAAACACTTCATTTAAAATCTTTTTAAGCAACTCACTAAG
>JASDQU010099709.1:142018-201048 GCA_032191745.1 Picea mariana | reverse complement strand
CTTTCTCCTTTGTGTATCTTTGGATTTCATCAATCAGACCTGCTTATCTATTGGTGATATTGGTCCATTTTCATTTGTTTTTATTTTTGTTCCTATGCTCATGTTTTTATTTAGTTTTTGTTTAATTCTTGTTAATAGCTTTCTGTTTTCTTTCTAACCCTTTACATTGCAGCTGTCATGCCTAGGAGAGTCCAGCTGGGCATGTAAGCACTCACTTTTTGCTCACACAGCGACGAGAAGAGTGCCAACAGGGGACACGAGAAAAAATGGAGAATTATAATGTAATAAGGATTTTTGGTTCCAAGGAAAATCCTTCCTTCCTTCCATGCCACATATCTGACAAAATGTTTGTTGCTAAAATAGTAAGACAATACAACTACTTGTTGCATTTTTTCCATGAAAAGAGAAAAAATCAATTCATACCTCTACCTTGGAAAGTTGTGACTTAATATTAAGAAATATGAAAAATATTGATGAATTCACGGGCCACTTCCATAGCCTCAATTTAAAATATGTTGAAAGAGTAAAAGGGTTCGACCGTAGCGGAATTTTTGTAGAACATCTATTGGTTGCTGGTTTCAACAATTGTTTCATTAATGCTATTATGAATGAAGATGGAGATCACGTCTCAGACACTCCTTCTTGTGACACTGGTGACATGGAAACGATACTCAACACCAATGAGTCGTACAAGCAGAGAGGAAAAGGTTCCGGTGAGAAAAGTGCCCAATCCCAGAATGTCACTCCAAAGAGTACAACATCTCGAAGCAGTGCTCCAACGACCCACCAAATTAAGAAAGTAACCCACAACTCTTCATATGGAGGAGGAGATAAGAACCCTCCTTCATGAAAAATTGAAAGTTCTCACAATATTCCCTTGAGGAAGAAAATAAAAAATGTTGTGAAAGAAGAGGAGGGACCTCGAGGTGAAAGAGACATCCACGACCTCTCCCTCGAGGATATGGAACTCGAAATTGACATCGAAAAAGTGTTCCCCAATGTCGACCAACTAGAGAAAAATGCTCACCAATATCCTCAGATGGAAATAATTGAGAGCGAGGCCTTTGATGAAGAAGAGTCTTTTGTATTTCAGAGTTTTGTTTTTGAAAGCAAGTCCAAAAATTTCATTATTGAGAAAAAAGATGTAAAGAATAAAAAGGTGAAATCTCGTTCAAATATTAATCTATGGAACATGCGGCCTTCCCAAATTTCCCAAACTCGTCGAGTAACTAGATATGCTCTAGATAACTATATTGGATACCTTGAAGAAGATAATGTCAGGTTAAAGGAATGAATCAAATAATTGGAGGAAACTTTAATGCCTCTTGCAGTACTTGCTAGTCCTTTAGCAATGATAGGGCCTACCACACCTACAACAAAATTAAAAGGATCGAGAAGCCTTCTCATGTCAGCCTGGGGCTATGTGGAGAAGAATCTCAAGAAAATAATGGAATTAATTACAGAGGCTTGGGATATATCAAAGAGCATGGTCTCTTTTGGAACGAGATGACATGATTTTCATGAATATTTATAGGCATATTTGAAAAAAGAGGAATGTTTTTACCTCAATGCAGTTGTACCCTTTGGTTTTAAAGTTACCAATATTAACGAGTTGAGAAGAAGAGAGGAGGATCTCCATTCTCGGAACTAGATAAAACAACTAAATGCATGCTGGAAGGAAAAGGTTAAGAACCTGAGTATTATTGTCCAAGCATGCAGCCAGGCCATAACTAGAAGAGAAGAATTATTCAAAAAGATGACTAAGATAGACCTAGTTGGGAGCACCAATGAGGTCCAAGACCCCAAATTGATACTCAACTCATTGTTCTTAACCAAGAAATCATTTGACAAACAAGTAGATATCTTTAATGTATTATCATTTGGAAAATTCTATGGCATTCTTGAGTATAGTGAAGATGACGTGGAAAACTGGCTAGTCAACTATTCGATTAAAAATCAAGATATTGAAGAACCTTTGCAGAATATTTCTATTGATCTAAGGGACTTGGAAGGAGATCTCTTCAATATAAAAATCCATCATGAAATCAACTTGGTGCCAATGAGGAGCTACATCGAGGAGTGGTTTAAAAAGGTTGTCAACAAACTTACCGATGAAGGGCAAAGGACGGTTGAGACGGTTCCTGTAACCGTCAATGAAAGATATAAAAGGGAATCAATGAGCAAGTGAAAAATATGAGATACCATCATAGTAAGTTCATACTGATCACATATTTTTGTCTTTATCAAGCCTTTCATCCAATTACTCCACCTCTTTAAATAGAAAGATTTAACCGAAGACTGATAATTTCCTTTTTCTTCTTACCAGGTCTTGTTGTCTTTCATCGCCCACTTTCTTTTTACTACGAACTTCATTCTTATACACATTTTCTTTATGGTCTCTTGGAGCCCCAATCCCAGTCATTATCACAAACAAATTTTAATTTCAAACAATATGTATTGAATTATATATTGTTTAGATATTCCAAGAGAGCTATTTTGGGAACAATATCGACTGTACTTTGAAACCCAATTTTTATGAATATAAATTATTTTAGTTTGATCTATCATTATATTCATTCGAGATGCCCATGTACTGCTCTATAAAAGTTCTCTTATGCATGCACATCATTTTATTTTAATTTTTTATGTGATCAGAAATCTTTAGCCCTACTATGATGGATGTGAGGAAATTTTGTTTATTTTATTTAAATGTATGAATGTATGTGTTTCCTGGTCCATTATCAGGAACTTTCTTTTAAAAGAAAATAAGAAACATTTTTTGTTTTTATTTTATACATATATTTCCTTTCCTTCGACAGACTTCTATAAAAGTCCCACATTTTAAAAATCTCGAACAGAGGAGTACCACCTCTATAAAAACACAAGAGGATTTGTATCCTCGTGAGGTTGTCATTTCGGTCCTAACGGATTCAAGCATCAAAAAGGTTCTGAACTAGGTTATTCACATGTTGAAAAGTTGGATTTGGCATCAGTCATTGGTGTCCAAAGGTTTCACCACGACATTTTTCTTCGCACTACCACGGTCATTTCTGACTCAAACCCCATGTATCACATCTTGACTCATCAAGTACTTGGGGGAAAATATTCCAAATCGATCATCATTCTCCAAGAATTCGATCTCGATTTTTCCAAATCCAAAGCTAAGAAATCATTGGTTTTTGCGAAATTAAATTGCGATCTTCCCCATACTAATGAGAATACTGAGCCCAGTGATTCCATTCCTAATGAATCATTGTTCCTCATTAGTACATCTGATCCATGGTATGGATGCATTCTTCTCTATCTCTAGACGCAACACTTCCATCCATGGATTTCACATGATGAGCGACAATGCATTAGACACCATTCAAAGAACTACCTTATCATTGGCGACACTTTGTATCACCAAGGTATTGACACTGTTCTACAACGCTGCTTAACCCATGAAGAGGTTGAATAAGTTTTAAATGATTGTCACCTTGGAGCTTGTGGCGATCATCTTTCTGGGATTGCTACAACCCAAAACATCATACGTGTCGATTATTTTTGGCCTTACATATTCAGATACTGCATTGAGGCCGTTAAAAAATTCCCACCCTATTAGATATTTCAGTAGAAAGGATGTACCCACCAATCTCCACTCCATTCCATTGTTTCCATCGACCCCTTTTCAAAATGGGGTATCAATTTCATGCAATGTAAGCCTACCTCAGCTGAGGGGCATGGTTATATTATCATTGTTGTCGATTGTTTCACTAAATGGGATGAGGCTATGGCTACATTTCTTAATGATGACCAAACTGCAACACTTTTCATGTTCAATCACATCATCGCTTGCTTCAGAGTCCCACAAGCTATTTGTAACCGATCATGGATCCCATTTCCAGAACCATATGATGGGTGAATTGCACACCAAGTTAGGTTTTCGTCATGAAAATTCATCCCCTTACTATCCTTAGGAAAATGGACAAGTTGAATCCATAAAAAAAGTCCTGAATACCATGCTTCAATGCATGGTGGGGGTGAACAAAACCTCTTGGAATTTTCATCTCTTCTACACACTTTGGTCTTATCATACTTCATTTAAAACCACCACTAGATTTACACCCTTCTAGTTGGTATATAGGTTGGAAGTAGTGTTTTAGATTGAATGCGAGATTTTTTCCTTGAAACTCGCCGTAGAAATCCTACCCCATACTTTTGTCGAAGAATATCGATTATTGTATCTAATGAAGTTGGATGAAACCTGTCGTAATGCTTCTCTCATCAATGAGACATATCAAAAACACATCAAGACTCAATATGATAAGTCTATTCAACCTCATGTTTTTGAAGAAGGATATCTGGTCATGGTCTATGACCAAGATCATGAAAAACTTGGTGCAGGTAAGTTAGAACCTATGTGGCATGAGACATGCATCGTGAAGTGTGTGTTGTAGAGAGGTGCCTACGAGTTAGTGGATTATCTCTCGATGAGCCTCAAAATGGCCTTTACCTAAAGAAGTACTATGCATAAAATATCTCGCATGTGTGCTTCGTACATTATTGTACTATATATTTTTGGTTTGGTGTGTCTTTTCTTTTGTGTGCATGAGTTTTTCTCCATTCTTTAAAGTTGCTTATACTTTTCTTTGTGCTTGAATGCACAGATGTCATCATCCTTTCCTATCTATTTTGGATTTGCAAATGGCACTAGTAGACATACCCAAAATATCGCTTCTGTAGCTTGGTTCATCTACCACTCTGGCGAGTTAGTGAGTTCAAGAGGAATTTTCCTTGGATCTGCAACTAATAATGCTGCAAAATATCATGTCGTCATTGGACTTTTAACTGAATCTTCTTATTTAGGTATATCCCAATTTATTATCAACCTTGATTCTCAACTCATGGTTCATCAACTAAACCGTGAATACACTGTTTGTAATCCAATTTTTATACATATCCATCTAAGGGTTCATCATCTCAAAAGATCTTTTGAATTTTTAGAATATAGAAATATATTGAGAGAACTTAATACAACTACAAATTCGTTAGAAAATTATATGTTGGATTGGTACATTGCACATAGATAAGCATTCAAAAGTGTGTCAAAATACATCATCCAAAAAGTACATAGTATGGAAAAATGTGGACCATTATGCCCATGGTATCATCATAAAAGACTAATGTGTCAGGAGACTCTACTCGTCTTCCTGCACTACATTGTGCTCAACATAGCACGCAACTTCTCTGGCCACTTATCGTAGCAGATGACTAAGGCCTTCAGGTACCTTGACTGTATGTCTTTGAAGAGGTAAGGGTACATCTTGTATCCTCATGGAAGGAGAGCCCATGTTCAACCCATGGAGGTTCTTCTCCACCTCACAGATTCTTCCTACTCCGACGTCAACCTTCATTGCTACCTGCGAATCTCCATGACATCCTAGTACTGGAATCTCCACCGAACGTGATGTGCCTCTATCTGCATGATGAAACAAAATGACTTAGGTCCCTTATTGTACAACACAAAAATACATATATACATATAAAAACAAAAAAACACTGTTGCAGGTCATGATCTTTCGTATTTTACTTGATGCATCCCACTGTACCTCTTCAGGGATCATTAAATCTATGTTTCCACTAAAGTCAACTCCAACATACAAGATATCCTCTATAAACACAATATTTATTCTCCACCATGTGAAGAATTCAACTGTAAAGAGAAAGGATGAGGGTTCATTCCTGAATCGAGGTGAAAGACTCGTCCACCACTCCATCTGGGGCTCAAATGCGGGGCATGCTATCAGTGCAACCTACAGCTGCATCTGTGGTACTCTCTTTAGAAATAATGAAACCAAGAAATATTTGTATGAAAATTGTTTATGTTTTCATGTTCTACACTTAGAGATCTTCTCTTTGATGTTTCTCAAGAACCTTGCACTCCAGTTCAAAATCCTTGGCTCCAAGGACTGAATAGAATATGATATCTGAGACTTGGAAGCAAGGTGGGAATTGGTGCTTCCCACCAGTTTAGTTATAGTGAAGAGAATGGATCATAGAGATAGGTCCATCACATCGTTGATGATGATTCTCTCCCCTTCCAAGCGTGATCCTGACACACAATATTGGGAAACATATGCCTCTGTCGGTTGTGGAGTAAACCAGTGTCCAGATAAAAGGATTGGTGCTCCCCTATTTGATATCCCCATCATAATACACATCCTCAATGTTGATCTCAAGCATATGATATCCTATCCATAACACTTGCTCATCGTTGTCCCATAACCCAGTAAGATACTCGAGTAAAAGGACTTTTTTTCTCATTTTTTGTAGCTTGAAGTACTTAAGAAAAATTCAATTTCGTAGAGCTTCCCTCACTTGATGGTATTGTAAGGAATCCATATCATTGAATTCATGTTCTATTTCCTTCCATTAAATCATATTGGCTAGTGAAAACTTGTAAATTCACAAAAGAATCACATTAGCTAATTTTCAAGAAGAGGGATTTCTTTTTCACAGCCTAAAAACAAAAAACAAATTCAACTTTTGTGCCCAACTCTCCTTGGAAATAAAAAATAGAGCACTAACACTTCCCTAGAAGACATACTAGGGTGCTGAAATCTTGAATAGTGCCCCCCTCCATTGCTTAAGGGAGCGTTGATCCTATTCGGCAGTCTAGGGCTTTCCAAGGAGCCCAACCTCATGAAATAAAGGTTGAAATTGAACAAAAAGACATGAAAATTAATGAGAAAGGTTAGAGTACCAACCTGATCCAGACAGAATCATGAATGGTCTCCTATAGCTCCCACAGTAAATGCTGAAAAATCACTCCAAAGGGGGAAAAACTCAAAGAAAAAGGGAAAATGGTAAAATAAAAGGTGAAAATGACTTGTTTTTCCCTAATTGACTTTTTAATATATACAAATAGAGTCATTTACACCCCTTTTTAACATTTATGATATTTATTTTTGAGTTTTTTCTAAAGTATTGTTGATTTTTAAAGAAACCGTTGACATTTGTTTGCCCAAAATAACTTGATTACGCAGGAAATTAGAGAGAAGAGATTTTTTTATGACCTTGTGAAGCTATCGAGGAAAATTCGTCATAATTCAAGCTCATTAAAATATCAAGAGATTTTTTTTGGGCGGTAGATTACCCCTTTTTTGGTCCCAACAGAATAACTACAAAAAATGAACGCTCTAGTCAATCTTGGCTAGAATATTTTTTCGTCGTATCATTTTATAATTTTTCAGACCTCGAAGACTAAAATTACGAAAAAGGACAACCTCAAAGTTTTCTTTAAGTTATTTTCAAACTCCCTAAACATGAAAAACAATCCAATTTTCCTTCTCGCAACTCGCGAAACTACACATTGAAGGGCCGATATGGGGACGAACCCTTACTTATTCTAGTTCATTAAATAAAGGAAGAGGAACTTACCCAAGGTGAGTTATATCGAGCATGTTTTACTCTCCTAGAGCTCGTTAAATGAAAAAGAGGTACTCATCTATCTGGATGGGGGAAAAATTGAAGGAAGTGGGTTAAGTTTCTTGAGATCTTTTAAGGAAGCTCTTATGGTCTCCCTTGAACATGACACTTGTTTTCACCTCACCATAAACTTGGATAATTCATTAGCCTATTCACTGAACCAATCCTATGAGTCTCTCTACTCCTTTGGACCATCCAAAGAATGCCCCAACACTAGTTGCATTATGTTTTGGTACACTCTGAGTCTATGCTTCTAAGTCTTATGTTGTGCCTCAGTGTTCAAGAGAAGTCTTCACCTCAAAAGTCAACCATATAAAAGGTTACTAGTTCCCATACCTGTGTCAGTCCATTTTTCATCTACTATATATGATCACTTTTTTGTGATGCGTTTCATTTTGATTTATGGGGGATACATCAATTCCCTCCTTTGACAAGTCTTTTCCTGTCGACTTCAACACATTATCCAGGAAATAGACTTATGAACACATAAATACCTTGGGACTTGCATGCCTTAATGGAAGGCCTCCTCACATTCAGCAGTGGGTATGCATCAACAACCCCTGATCGACTAATTCCATGAATGTTCAACTTCAACTCATTATTCACATTCACTGGATTATACTTTCAAAATACCTTGAGAATCATCGACATCAATGGTGATTTCTCTCACACTTATTAATAGTATACCTCAATGAAGCGTAATCAAGTGGGATTTATCATGTTCGACATCAAATTATATATTCATATGGAAAAAATCATATTGTTATAGGATCAGGATGAATACCCTGGGTTGAGTATTCATTTTCATATACACTTTACCCAGGTTTCGATGGAAATTATCTGACTGATATACATATTTTAACATAGATCCACTTTGTATTGGTCTATGGCTATTTTCTCATCACATCGTATCTCCATTATGTATTCTTTCATGGCTACAATATGTTAGGTCATAGAGGGTTGGATCTACATTGTATCTTTGGTGGCCATCTCCTTAGTCAATATCATCATGGATCCACAATGTATTTATTGGCGACCATGCTTTGAGTCATTTGTATTTCAATCATAGGTATGTCTGCCTCGAGGATGGAAAACACATTAACATTCTTTGATGGTTGTCTACAACTTTTACCGGGTTCTCCAACTCCATACCCTTGCTTCAAAGAATCTACAAAGTGTTTCAACCATCAACATTCCTTTTTTGACTTCACACTTTGGGGGGGAATCTGTTCCACATAAAAATTCCTCACTTCGACAGTGTCGCAGGTGTCACACTCTCATTGTATCAAGTGTTGTAAGTGTCACAAGCATCACACTTTTATTTTCATAAGTGTCATAAGTGTCGCAATCACTTTTCCTAAGTGTCGCATCTTGAACGACACCATGAAAACACTTTCTACAACCCCTAAAACATGTCAGAAGAAGAATCTTCATCATCTAATAGTTGGAACACATATTTTTACTAGGGATTTACTCATCTTGGTGACTTTTTGGAAGATCAATGCTCCCCCGGTCATAAATAGTAAGAACTAGCACTTCTTTTCCATCTCATGGGGAGCGTTGCAACAATATATTTTCCATCTTAAGGGAATGCTGATTTGGTTGAGGGAATCTTGGAGGAAATCCCACTTTCCTCTAAAGACAACTCTGGATGGATTGGGTTAGTTTCTCTCAAATCTAACTCCAGGGATGCATCTAAGGAATATATCACAACTATTGGAGCCATATATTCAAATAATTCCAAATATACCCAAGGTAGTTGAGCCTCTCAAAGCTTATAAATGGAGGCATTCTCAAGGTGAAAATAGGGAGAAAATCAACAAAGCATTGTTATTTTGACTGTGGATATTTCGAGAGGCTATTGCAACATCATCTAAATATTGTAAGTTTCCTTTTGAAGTTCTCATTAATATACTTTGCCTATTTCCTTCAAGTATGTATTTACATCTGCTTGTCTATGCTTGTCTTAATATTCATAGATCGATTGATTTTTTCTAATCTATTAGAATAGGAGATAGTCGTTTGTTTCTTGATGTCCATTGCAGGTACTATTTGGAGCTTGTGGATTGGAGAAGCTTAGACAAACTTCATAAACGAGGTAAATCATACTTCCCCTCCTTCTCTCTTTTTCGATGGATAAAATGAATCTATAGGAATGGTAGTGTCCAAATGTAATTTTCTATCTTGGTAGAGGGATCTATAATCCAAGGGAAAGTTCACCTATCTGTAGGGGAATATTTCCATAATATGAACGATAATAAAATTTAGGAAAGCATTTTTGGATTAACACCCATAAATAATTTCCATCTTGGACCCCTCTTAGACACTCCCTTATCTTGTGTAAAACTTAGCCCCCATCTCTGTCCATGTCTCCCAACAGTTGGCATCACGTTTTATTTATTAAAATTAAAAAAATACAATTCGCATATTACATCACTTGGCCATAGACACATTCATATCTACATTATGAATTAATTAAATTGGGGATTATAGTGGGGATGTTACATATACCCCCAAAAAATAATCAATTGAAAAATTTAAAGAGATCATGGAAAATAATTTCACATGAAAATGTACGATAATGAAAAATGTGTTAACTCACATAAATGATGGCTTACACATATTGATTTTTATCCAATTATAAAATCAATCAAAAGATATAGGTATTCAATACTATATTCAAATATGATAATAGTATACAAGCTTAATTAGAAATTTCCCAACCCTTGACAATAATTCCTTCTAGCTTGACACAAATGTACAAGACGAATATCGATCCTCATCTCTCCCTGACTGCAAGCTCATGATCTTATAAAACTATGATACCTCTCTATCCACAAAATATTCTAATCTGGTCGAGCCCTTCTGGCAAAATAATCTCACAGCCTCAAATGACTCAAATCTGGTTCTATCTAGTCCATTTTCCATGTGATCTAGTTGAACCCCTAATGTGATCTCATGGGATATATCCTTTAAAAAAAATGTGACTTCTCACTATTATCTTGGTGGCTTCTGCATCGTGAAATCATGGAATTTTACCAGTGATATTTTAATAATGATCAAGTGGATCGATTCTAGAGAGATATGATGGATTCTATTCACAATTTTCTGGTGGCATGATTCCACAATGATCCACGAATCTACTCCACAATTTCATGATATGATATAGAAATATGGTGGCATCTTCACAATATTCACAATCATGTTGAACCTTCCTCTGCAGTTTCATGGAACCATTTACACAGCAAAATCGTGGTAGACAATGATTACTCCTATCCTCAATGATCTCTACCGTTTTGTTCCACACCTCGTGGGGTATCTCCTTCAATTTGTAATCATATTCTCGGTAATATGGTGGAATATCTCTACTATCAATTACATTTTTTAATTATTACGAGTTGGTTCCTCATCTTTCACAATCTAGATGCAACCTCTTTCTTTGCAGATTGACATGAGTTGATTCTTCGAGTTGACTACGACCTTTCTCATAGTTCACTCGTGGAACTTCTCTTTAGTATCATGGCATCATTTCACAACAATATCATGGAAACGTGGAATTTTCATGCCCTTCAGCAACAATATGTGATATTGGTAGCTTCTCCATAGTGATATCATGGCATTATCTTTAGAATTTGCGTAGTCAAAATAAAAAATAATTAATTCATTCATAATAGTAGATCACTCCCAAAATAAAGGAGAGAAGGAAATAACATATTTATAGAGAACCTCACTTGTAAGTGATGTATATAGTGCAAGAATGTGCTAAAAACTCTAAAATGTGTAGAGGAAGCATTCACTTTTAAATATAGTGTTGGGATACTAAGAGAGGTGGGGGTGAATCAGTATGAGAACTTTTACCACTTTTAACCACAATATATAAACTTCAACTTAATTAGAAGTATGTCATCAATGTATCATTGAATTCAATATATCATGAGAATATAAACATAATTAGCATCACATAAACAACATCACATCAAATACACAGTACACCATAATTTACGTGGAAACCCAAATGGGAGAAAACCACGAAATGCTTTCTTATATATCAAAGAATACATTCATTGGAAGAACGAACTTCCCAATTCTCTAGATACAACTAGAAGGAGGTTACCACGCCCTATTTACAGGATCCAACTGTTGATGGATCCTAAATCCCTTAGCTCTTAGTCATTACAACATCAATCATGAAACAAGATAGGGAATAGTTCTTCTCCACGTCTAGCCACACATGCATTTGATGAAAAATAATTTGTCTCTAGTCCAGAAGGACTTCTCAATTAAAATCAGCTTCAAAATAATTCTTAACAACTAAAAAGAAAGAGTTCATGCAAAAACCATTGACCTCTAACTAGTTGGTCGATGTTCTTATTTATAATATAAAATTCAACTGAAAATAACAGCTGAGTGAAGTTTAAAAAAAACAAAATTCACCACGTGGCATCATCTTTAATAGTTTCTTTAACAGTCAATTCAAGATATCACTTGAAAGGGTGACTTTTCTCATACTCCGACCAACTTGTAAACAACTTGTCACAAGTTTGGGCCAATGGAAACCTGTGTTGTTCCATCAGAGATGCGTGAATTCCTCTGATGTCTATCGCACAGTTCGAACTCTAATCATACGTTCCATAAATCGTTGCACTTGCCCTGGAACTGTGTCAGTCATCTTCGAAAACTCTTTGACCCATAGTGAATCTTGCTTGGTATGCGACTTGACTATGTCACATAAGTCGACGAAGTTTTCAGGGGTGCCGAACTTGGGGAGTCTGATATCCTTTATCGCCTATTAGATCCTCGGACCCGATTTCTCTCGGATTCCATAGCAAAGTTATGGAGCCAATTTTGCTTGATAGTCGGAGAGATCTTTCCTGCAATCGGAATTAAAAAATCATTTAGAAACTTTCTTACCAGAAAAAATATACGAAAACCGTAAGCAAGAGGAAACTAAATGAATACCTATAAATCTTGCTATGCATGATCATTCGATACTTATGTGATTTCTACAACTTTTCAAATTACCTGCACTGCCTCTACTAGCACTGCCACTTTTCTTCAGTTATGGTTAGTTACATTTGCGCACCATATCATGGTGGATCAGGTATGGAAGACACAAGAGTCAAAGTCACACTAGTGGCCAGTTGTCCTTTGGGGTTAGGAAAATATGTTAGGCCGAACATGTGCCGAAAGTACGAGTAAGTTCAAAAAATATTGGATATTGTCAGAAGGCAAGTCGTTAAATGCTTCAGGTCGAGGCAATTTGCTCATACATGAGTCGCATTAGCAATTGCATCAACCATCATTAGCTCATTATGGAGGTTGGGGAAATTAAAATAAATCGATATGATCGTACCACATATCCTCTGCAACTCCTATCGGTTGCGTTTCATACATCCCAGATTATAACCGTTGCATGGATGTGGTGCATTAATTCTTCAAAACATCCCGTCACAAGGCATTCAGTGCTCCCTGGCACGTTTCAGCTCACTGCCTCGCTCTGCTATAAATTCTAGATGTTCTGTATGTGTTCTACGTAATGGTCGAGATTATGCAGCAGTGGAAACTCGTCTTGTGAGCCCAATTAGATCAAAATTTGTGTTTTGGTCCTTTTTCTAGTCACATACGTCTAATAAAATACGTTGTCGCACAATGGGATGTCCTCAAAATGCGAGATGAGGTCTGCGGGGCAGTCAGAGAGCCAAGCCTGAGCCCTAAGATGTCTAGGACTCATTCTTATTGGCAACGGGTATTCCTGAGGTTCCAAGGGAAAATTATTACCTTCACACATAAACTATAGTGTCTCTCCATGTGGAGACTGAAGTGGAAGAAACTACGCCAGAAGGATGCGGGTTGGAGAGCACACTCCCTCAACAACATATATCGCAGAGGAGAGGGAGACCTAGGAAAAATAAGGAAGTTAGGGAAAACCAAAACCCTATTGGATCATGTGCACGATCAAACGTCGAAGAGTCTTTAATGCGCACTATCCGACTCAAACTGGTCGAAACCACAAGTCAGGGAAGATGGAGAAGAACTAGAAGGGCAGAAACCTAGGGTTCGAACGTTCGAGATCCTAACTAGCAAATTGAGTAGGCACAACTCGCCATAGTTGAACTTTACCAAGAGAACAGAGAATTACGATGACAGTTGGTGGAAAATAATTCTGATGTTCCAGCACCATAAGGTCATGAAGGTAATGTAACCTGGCTCAAAAGACAGCTTCGGGAAGCACATGACACGATCGTGCAGCTACGTGAAGCTCAAAGGGTGTCGGAGAAACAAAACTTGAAAACACCTTAAGGAGAGCATGTCATCCAAGGGGACGGTCCATGCACAAAGGAGGCATGATTGGCGAAGTCTATTTTGTATTCTCAGACGCAATGCCGAATTTTGATATTTTTTTCCCTTTTTTACTGTGAAAATTTTCGCGTTCTCAATGTAACCAGGCCGGTTGGCCAAAAGGTATTGGTAGTGCCTATTGTATGTAACCAAATCCCTATGGAAATCTAATATATAAATTCTCGAAATTTTGATGAAAGGACTCTGGTCATAGCAGTTGAATGCACATTTTCCCTCTTGGCATGTAATTCTACTTTGTTCTTTGGCTAAGTTTCTTGTAAGTTAGCCTCGATTTCATACTTAGTGTTGATTTGTATTTTTGTTGGTATATTTCTGAAAAAACTCTCAACGCTGACTTATTTCATCGTACAATGCTGATGTGGCATCACTAACTCAGGGCTTGGGAATTGATAATGACTCAAGGGAAAAACTCGATCATATGTTTAACCGTTTGGAAATGAAACGCGATAGGTGGGAGAAGATGGTTTGATAGCGTATCTCAATCAAGTCAGGCTTTTCTCAAGTCGAGTGCTTTAAGATAAAATTGGGACTATTGATGATGAAAAGTATCGGAGGTCAAATTTCAGTAATAAACTCATCGCGTTATTTCCTTGTGGGTTATATCCTCGAAAACCCCCGATGCTGAAAACGTTTCAGAAGTCAGCGATCAACGATATCCTTGCATTCTCTGTTAGAGCTTACTCTTTTAATCGTTCAGCAATGCCGAAGGGATCGGTCATCGACAATATCCTTGATGATGCTTGTCATGAAAATAGAGACTTCTGTCTGTCGACGCTGATGAAGATCGATGCTCCTCTACCTTGGTTTTCTCGAGCAGTTCTTGTCACCTCTAATTCTTCCCAATGTTGAATTTCTTAAGAGCGTCAGGGTAAATCTTCGACTGTCAATTCTTTAATTAAATGTTAGTCTTTTTTAAGTTATGATTATTTTCACATGCTCAAGAAGACTTTAAAAGACTTAAATGAAAAAAAAAATGATAAGCAAAGGTAGCAATTTTCATAATGAAGTAGAATTAGACATTTGCAAGAGATCAAGTGGTACCCAAAAAAGTAAAATTTGACATAGGAGTTTTAGGGTGTGTTGAGGGATCAACAAATGGTGACTTACTAGGCGAAAGAAGAATCCTTTGTTCCTCCTTCAGGGCTCAGCTGATATAGAAGCGAGTGGAGAATTTAACTGGTTTTGAATTAGAGCCTCTTTTACCCTTGCATTTGAAATTATCTGGTTGATGCTTCCGGGCCTACCTGTGGGGTTTAAACCTTTATTCCCCCTTTGTTTCCTGTAATCCCGAATCATTACCCTTTTTACAAAAGTATAGCAAATCATTCACTGGAATGAAGACCTTAGTTGCCTATACTCACCTGCTTCGGTGTCACTCTGCTACCAGCGAGCGTCCATAGCCCCGATGAAGTCACCCTGACATCACAGACCTCTCTCCGCTATCAGTGAACGTCCATAGCCCCGACGAAGATATATGCATACCCTCTCCTACTATTCACTCTTTTGATAATGTCAACTTTATTTCAGCATGATGTCCTTAGCGAGTGGGAGAGGATGATGTCTGTTTATTTCGCAAAGTGATATGGTTAAGGTGGATCCTTTGCTAGCTTTGTGTTCGGGTTTCATGTAGTCCTTTCCATATTTCCATCTTTCCCTTAAGTTCTTACCAAACCACTAAGCAGACACTTCTGACATTTCTCTAAAGTTGTTCATTTGCACAGGTTAGATAGAGGACTCCTCAAAGTAACCGCAAGTCCCTAAATGCTTCTTCTGTTTGTTTGTGAGCAATGAGATAGGAACAATGTTTGCTATGTTTCATGATTTAAGGTCAACCATTGTCTCACTGAACACAATATTTCAGAGATAAAAAGTCCAGAAAGAAAAATAAAACAACAAAAATTGCATTTAGCAATCATGAAAAACACTCATACAAAATGTTGAAACAGATCTTAAATTTTATCCCAAAGGCCTAAATTTTTCTTTTTCGGGTTTTGGCTTTTCATAAAACATGAGTTTCATATCAATTCTAAGTACACGATACCTTTTTCTTAAACAAATTTAATTTTTCGAAGAATAAAAGGGAAAAAGGCTTACAAAAATTATAAGACTCCCGACGCTTTTTATTTGAAATTATTTAAAACGTGTTAAATTTTAAAAACTAACGTTTTTTAAATTAAGCTTAAAATTTTTTTTGGGATTCGGGGTTTGCTACAAACAAATTTTTCGATGTAAATCGAATCGCGAAATCTCGATCCCCGATTTCTCGAGACGTTGAAATCTTAATTAAAACACGAATTAATTAATTCTCTTATAAGAAAGGTTAAGGGTTAAGATAACCATGTCGTGATTTCGAGATTCACGGTTCAGTGACATCATATCTCCTGTCATCATGTTTCCCAAAATCCTGAATTACGAAACCCCGATCCATAGTTCATGTTAAATCAAACTGATTCTGTTTTGGCCTTAATCGTGATTAGTTAGTTAATTAAAGTGAGTTAAGTCCTGTTTAAAAAGAAAGCCGTCGCGATTTCGCAATTTCGGAGATCGGATTTCATTGATAACATACTTCTCGACATCACGATTTCCAAAATCCCGAAAGTGTCTAATCTCAATTAATTATTGTGCTAAAAGAATTTAAATCTTAATTAAAACATCATGATTTTGCGATTTCGGAAATCGTTTTTCATCAACGACATACCTCTTGACATCAGGATTTCTGAAACCCCGAAAAGCGAAGTTTCCAGCTTTAATCTATGATTAACATTATTTAACCTTTTTTCAAAAACAAGATTAATGGTAATCATTCTTTAAGTGTTCATTCATGTTTTCGCTTTCCGATTAAGTAAGTTTCTCATTTTCTTTAAAAACCTGAAGGCGCCTAAATACGTACATTAAATGTGTATCTCAAAAAAATATCTTCCACATTAAGATCTTTAAATTCATGACAACTGTATAAATCTTTTCATTTTTAAATGTGTTCAAAATAAACATTTGAATGTCTGTGTTTTCATTTTAAGCTGAGCTTGTTCATCCATTTTCTGTGACAGGTTTTCAATTAAACACAGAAGTCATGGCACCCAAAAAGGCACCGAAGAAGAATGAAGACGCATAGGAAGGAGATATTATCTCCGACACCACTCCACATGCTATAGATTCTATTAAATCTTGGACTCAAATCTCCGAATTGTTGGAATACGAGTTTGAGAATGCTCATCCTGATTCTGAAAATTATTTCCGGGACATAGCTGAGTCAGAGCTTCATAAGATCGTTGCGCTCCCTAGGCTCATGGAATACACTGATATGATCAGATGGGCTCTGAATAAGGTCGATATCCAACAAGGAGAATTTTAAACGACCAAGGAGTTATCATCGGCTCATTCAGGCCAGAACACATACATGTATAAACTCTCGCCAAATCATAAACATACTTTTAATGATGAATTTTTAGTAGAGTTTCAGAGAAAAGAATGTATTGAGGTAGACCAGACATATCCCGATATGATTAGAGTATGGGCGAGGTGTCCAGCAAAGTTTAGAGCTGATTCCCATGGGATTTATGCTACAACATCCTTAAATGAATACATGGTATATGTAGCCATTATGTTACGTAGATTTTTTGGGAGAAAAGATCCCTGTCATTTTCATGCAGATTGGGTGCCCTTTTTAGAGGAAGCTTCAGAAGGAAATGGTTTTAACTGGCATAAGATTTTTTCAGATAACCTAACACAAGAAGTCTTAAACTAAAAATTAGAAAAATCAAAGGGGCAACCAACATCTTTTTATATGTCTGCATACATTATGGATGCAATCTGTTATGTGACTCCCTTTCCATTAATGAATTGGAGTTGGAACATTTCCTGTCTAGAACCCATTCATAAATATCACTCGGCCTTTGGGAAGAAAATGCTAAAGATGCATTTTATGAGGTTTGTCATTTTATTATAATTCCTATGCATAGAATATTTTTTGGATGTGAACCCCCTCGCATTTCTGATGCAATCACAGAAAATCTTAAAGCAGTTGCCGACTGGTTTATTGAGGAAAATTTTTCCTACATTAGGGTTTATGGTTGTTCTATTACCTCTCATGCACTCCACAAATTCCTACCGGACAGATTGGTGTGTAGGGAGGTAGCCCATCAGATAGTAAAGGGCGGTGTTGGATTAGAATTAAAAGAAGCTCAGAAGAAGTCATGGCCATCTTTCCCTGTTCATATTGGGATTTTTTCTTTATTAAATTTAGGCCATTCTAAGGTAGAGGCTGAGTCATTAGAAGAAGTGAAATTAGTAGATATTGAGCACATAAAATATGACCCCTACCAAGTAATAAGTAGGCATTTCATACATTGTAATCTAAAGGCGTATGAACATGAAGCATCTAATTATGATGATATATTTAAGGATGATAAATCCTATGAAGAAGTACTGAATAGAGTACAGGCCATGCCACCTGACTCATAGACTGGATTCACATCTTTTCAGAGCCATAGGCAAAGTTGCCTACCCAAGAGTTTGCAGGGTGAAGTATTGACCCCACCTCTAGAATAGGAAGGGCCTCCTCCAGGGTTTGAAAATAATACACAGGATAAAGAAAATAACAAAGGCAAGTTGAAGAATACTGAGATACCTTCCCAAGATACAGAGGAGTCTCAAACAAAAGAATTAGAAATAGAGAGGGGAAAAGAGCTGGAAACAACTCCAGAAATCATTAAGGATGTTCCAGAAAAGATAGGAGGAACAACATCAACAGATCTCGGTAGTCCTATCACCTCCTTAACTCCATTGCAATCAACTTTTTTAACCCCCCATGAAGGTGATTTATATGTCATTGATCTAGAGCTGATTTCAAGAGATGAAATCCCCCCATCAGATTAATTTTTCAGTAAAAAACGAAGAGCAGTCTTGAAATAGGAAATTCATCCAAGAGGAGAGGGGATGATTAAAAAGAATAGGGTTATTATAGATGGAAAGAATCTCAAAGATGGAGAATTTGATACGGAGTTAGCAGGTACAATGGGTGTTATAACATCAACAAATATATATTCTGTTGGGAATTTAACAACTATGCTTGAACAAAAAGACCAAACAATAATTCAGTTGCAAGACAAATTAAAAGAAACTGAGAGAAATATCAGTTGGGGAATACAAAAGGGTCTAGAGCAAGCTAGACTAAAGGATATGCAAGAAATTCAGAAAATGAATAAAGACTTAGAGGAATCAAAACAGATAATATAGGTCACACAGGAACAGGTCCAAAATCTAGGAGAAGAAAATAAACATTTACAAGATACAATTATTTCTATTACTAATCAAGTGGTAGAACTTGAAAACTTTAGGACACAAGCATTGGGAATATATTTGAAAATAGAGGAAGAACAACAGAAATTGTTTTGGAATATGGAAGTAGTCCGGAATTATTTTCAAGAAACAAATAAATCTTTGGAGAATGTTTACCAGAAGGAAAGGGAGGCGAAAGCAGCTAGAACGACTTTTCAAAAGGCAATGACCTTCTCAAGAAAGGAGGAAGTTGGAAAGATTCAGAAATTATCCATTTCTGAACAGGTTAAAGGGGACATAATATTAAAAGTGTGGGAAGAAAACCTGACAGAATATAAAAGAATAACCAGAGAGGTCAATGATGATTTCCAGGGAATTTTTGATCTCTTAGAAATAACTTCATTGAATATCAGAACAGATGATTGTCCCGGATTATTAGGTGAGATTAATATTGCCAAGCACCAACTAAGGTTCAAAGAAGAGCTATAGGAAATGAAGATAGAGATTTCAAAAATGAAATTAATCAATATCACAGAGATCAAAAAATGGATGGTGACGCCGAATCTAAAGTTGAAAACTATTAAATTCATAGAGAAGATGATAGAAAATCGTTTGCCTGAATTACAAAAAAAAAAAATCTTGTTTGAAGCAAATGAGATACCATATGCTCCCAGAACTTTTGTGAAATTTTTGGGAAAGTGTGTTCATTGTATTGAAGCGGAGAAAGGAAGTTCGTCAATGCAAGCTTAATAAAAATCTTTTTTAAATGTTTTTATCATTAGAAATTAGAAAGAAAATGTAAACGGTTGACATTATTTTTATATGTAATCGTAATATGAGGAAGTTGGTTAGTCACCAACGAGAAAATTTTGATGAAAACGTATAAATGTAGTTTCTAAAGACTGAGAAAAGGCTTTGATTTTTTGGAGAGAGCCGATTGTAATAACAGTTTTCCAATCCATCATAATATAGATTACAAACGAGATTCTGAATCCTGCAAATTTGTAGCTATGTGTTCTTCAACCCTGTTTACTATATTTTATTGTATTTTTATTTCAATGTTTTTCTAATGAACAATCAATTTGAAGTTATATACATCTTTGATTTCTAGTTCAGATTGGTTTGAATATCAAATTATTTACATTTTTTCCTCTGAAATTGCTATCAGTGATTTTAAGACCTATAAATCATTTGAACCTTAATACTTAATTTTTCATTAGAAACCTCGTTTTCTTTCATTATTATCTGTCAAAATATGAGATTGTTTCTTGATTAAAGCCTCATATTTTTCTGTAGTATTTATTTGTTATTTTATGATCCTCAAATTATTACAAATCCAGGAAACGGTCTCGAATGTATTTATGTTAGTGTTTTGAATTTCAAAATTGTTTTTCCTATTCTCATCTCTGGAAAGTTTGAAATAACGTTTGATTAAAATTCTTTCACAAATAAATAAAGTTTTATCCTCCATGATTGTTCCAAGTAGCAGACAACCCAACATTGAACCTGGCCTTCAAGATCAAACCAGTATTTCCTTGATTCTATTTAATACCATCTTACAAACAACAACTAACCAGGTTGAATTAGAATGTTCATGGGCTGCTATTGAGAGAGATATTAGCATCCAAGAAAAACAGGAAGCAAGACAGAGACAGTTGAGAAAATGATTTTTCTTCACCCTTCCTTTTAAATTCTTATTCTCAAATTGTTCCTTTAAACATTTGTGGATGCCTTGATACAACCTTAAAGTATAAAATCAGGAACAACATCTTTTTGGCACCATTATCGGGGATCGAAGAAACGATTTTTTTTTTTCCCTGGGAAGAACGACATTGACATTTTCTATTTTTGATAGTGAACAAAGATAGAAAACCTTCTAAGGCTATTAATATTTTTCACTTTGCGACTCCACAATAACTAAACTGGCTATTAGCCGAAAGAACACCAGAAAAAACCTGGACAACAAGCAGACCTCACTAGTCTCCGATCCAGAAAATATTTTAAAATCACGATAATCACTTAAACAAGTCTTTTTACCCACATATACTATATTTTAACCTGACTTTACACAGTTAAACGCTTCGGAAACTCTTGAAATATCACTTTCACTTCCCCTCTCATACGATACGTTCTCATTTCCTGAAGTTTCTTCCCCAGATTTTCGAGAATCTTCTCCTCACACATTCCGAACTTTAGCCTCAAATCTAACCATGGCTGCACAAGGAGGTGCTGGAGTTGGAGGTGGTGCCCCTGGAGGTGGTCAAGTACCGCTTCCTGGAATCTTCGCTAAAGTAGTTGCTAGATATGCTCCACTTATTCTTCCCGTTCCTCTTCATGATCTCCCCGAGAATTATATGAAAATACTTCCGAAATTTACAGGGGAAGGGGATCTGACTGCCCAAGAACATATAAACATTTTTGATCAATTTGTCGACATCCTCGGAATAGAACATGAAGATGTCTATTCTAGACTCCTCGTTCAAACTTTCGAAGGACAGGTGAGGACCTGGTTTCGATCCTTAGCAGCTAGATCTTTAAGATCTTATGAAGAACTTGTAAGTGCTTTTATTAGACAATGGGGAGAGAGGAAGGACCACCTCTACTACTTGACCAAATTTGGAGCCCTAAGAAAGAAAAATTTTGAAACAGTTCTAGAATTTACACAAAGGTTCAACAAGTTGTATAATAAAATCCCAGTTGAGGTTAAACCTTCACAACCTATAGCAAAAGTGACTTTTGCTGGTGCTTTTGATCCCGACTTCGCCTTATTATTGAGAGAAAGGAGATCAACAGATGTCACGAAAATGCAGGATGATGCACTTGAGATTGAATCAAACATGATGGCATCAGGGAAATTAAAAGCAAAGACTGAAACTGGAAACAAAGAAAATAGGAAATTCAAAGAACAAGGTGGACCTTCAGGATCGAGGAAATCCTCGGGAAATAGAATAGAGGAGATGGCTATGGTTATTAAAGAACTTTCAAACAAGATCTCAAACATGGAACTAGATAAATCGAAAAGAGATAATTTCCCCAGAAAAGATTTTAGAAGAAATCCTGATCCTCAGGCACCATAGAAAATGATTAAAAATGAAGACCAAAAAATTCCAATACCCTTCAAAAGTGAAAATTTCATTGGAGAGGAAGATCTAGGAGATTTTGAAGAAATCGATAAAGATATTAATAATCTTGGCGACGATAATAAATCACCTTATTTATCCAGACAAGATTACGAAAGATCTTTAAATAAAGAAATTACATCGGAAGACAATGTTAGCAATAATATGTCTGAATATTTCACAAATCAAGATATCGCAGATGATATCATAGCTGAAATACAGGTAAAATATAATTTAAGACCGAGGAACAAAAGCCTCCCAAATGTTCCAACAAAAAATATTTTGCCAAGAAGCAAAACCGACGAGGCAACTCTAAAAGTTGTTGATAAACAACCTGCGAAAAGAAACACAGCTGATACGCAACCTGTCCAGTCTGAACCAGTAGAAACACTCCCTGTGAAGACACAAGCTCCTATAAATAAAAACAATACCACATCACAACGAAAAGCTGAAAAGAAAGGAATGGAAGCCCCGAACATCGAAAACGACAAGGCCCTAGGAAATTTTAATTTGGAAAATGAAATAAATAAAATCAAAATTCCTATTCCCCTTGTTGAATTAGCTAAAAATCCCATATACAGAAAACAAATCACCAAGATGATTAACTTTTCCGAAGATGAAAGCCAAGCCGACGTCATCAACTTAGAAGATGATAAACCAAACATAGTCTTTGGTCCACACTTCGAAGGTGCGAGATACACTGTGGCCCCCTTTTATATTATGTTAACCCTGTTTGACCACCTTCTCCATAACTGTATGTTGGATTCCAGAGCTTCCCACAATGTGATGCCAAAGGCAATTATGGAAAAACTTGGTCTTGAAATCACAAGGCCCTATGGTGACTTATATTCTTTCGATTCGAGGAAAGTCAAATTCATAGGTATGATTAAAGACCTAGTGGTAGGTTTGGCTCAAATACCTGCTAAAAGTATTCTTATGGATGTAGTGGTCGCTGACATTCCCCCAAAGTATGGTATGCTATTATCTATATCATGGGGTGCCAAGCTTGGAGGACCTCTCCAACTGGATATGACATACGCTACAATTCTAGTTTTCGGAGGACAATACACTCGTCTTTACAGAGAGACTGGGTTGGCATTTACTATAGGTGATCCACATAACCTGAACAATAATCCAATTTATATTGCTGACCAAGACTTAGGAAATTGTATATTATCTATTGATGACAATTTTGAAGTAGATGTAGATGATAATTGTATAGAAGAAAAAATTGAAAAAAAAGAAATAGAAAAAAAATGTATATAGCACTGGTGTATGGAAAATGTATTTTGATGGTGCCTCGTCTTTCCTTGGATCCAGAGAAGGAGCACTTCTTGTGGCTCCGGATGATCAATTTTTTATTCCTTTTTCATATAGGCTTCAGTGGAATGTGGATTGTACAAACAATGTATGCGAGTATGAAGCTTTAGTGCTAGGATTAGAAGCTGCTAGGAGGATGAAAATTAAGAAACTCGAAGTCTTTGGTGACGTTGAGTTAATTATAAAACAGGTGAATCGGCAGTACCAGGATAAGCATCCTAGATTACGGTCCTATAGGAATTGTGTCTGGGATTTAATCGAGAACTTCTTCTCATATGTGAATTTTCATTTCGTCCCAAGATCTGAAAATCAACAGGATGATGCTTTAGCCAAAGTTGCATCATCTTTCACACCCCCAACTGCTTTTAAATTAAAATATCACATACAAATGAGACATTTCCCTTCGATACCAAATAACATACATCATTGGTAGGTTTTTGAAGACGATGAGCAGCTTCAAAAGTTTCTAGAATCATTAGACGAATTTGTAGAAACGCATACCGATCAAGAAAATCAAAATGATCCCATTTGGATCATGCAAGAGGGGGAGGATTCTAAAGAGTTTCACGATAAAATTGCAAATCACTAAATGCTTGTTCTCAAGAACAACCAGATTCCCAAGGGTCTAATTCCTTTGGAAAGATTATTTAATAAAAATGATATCCCTTAAAAAACCACCCTACAACCCCAACCAGAGGAGGTTGAAGATTGTAATATAGGAACTAAAGAAAATCCCCGAATGGTTAAACTATCCAAATATCTATCAATAGAAAACAAAAATAAATACAAGGAGTTGTTAAGAAAATACAAAGACATTTTTGCATGGTCGTACGAAGAATTGAAAACATATGACACTTTTGTGATCGAACATAAGATATCCCTCAAACTTGGTGTCAAACCTTTTAAACAAAAACTCCAACAAATTAACCCCATTTTATTACCTGTTATTGAACGAGAAGTCAAAAAAATCCTTGATGCTAAGATAATTGTACCACTTAGATATTCTGATTGGGTAGCTAATCTGGTCCCGGTTAGAAAGAAAAACAGAGAAATTAGACTGTGTGTCGATTTCAGAAATCTTAATAAATCTTCTCTCAAAGATAATTATCCTCTACCTAAAATGGACCATGTTATTGAAAAAGTAGTAGGAGCTAATAGGATGCCAATGATTGACGGATTTTTAGGTTACAATCAAATTGTCGTCAGTTATCTCGATAAAGAAAAAACCGCATTTACCACTCCTTGGGGCACGTTTATGTACGATAAAATGTTGTTTGGATTGATGAATGCAGGTGATACTTTTCAACACACAATGGATATTTCTTTCGTTGGCGAACGGGACAAATTTGTAGTCATCTGTTTGGATGATATTACTGTTTTTTCTAAATCAGATGAAGACCATATGATTCATCTCAAACAGACATTTGAAAAATGCCGCAGGTTTGGTCTATCCTTAAATCCTAAGAAGTATCATTTCACTATACAAGAAGGCAAGTTGTTGGGTCACATTGTATCTCGAGATGGAATTAGAATTGACCCTAAAAGAGTAGAAGCTATAGATACAATAGCTATTCCTAGGAATGTGAAAGAAATTCAATCATTTTTAGGAAAAATAACTTTTTTGAGAAGATTTATTCCTAACTTTGCTGAAATTGTGAAATTGATTACAGATATGCTCAGAAAAAACATTGAAGTAAAATGGACAGCAGAAGCTAAAGCGTCCTTTGCCCATATCAAGAAGGTTATAAGTGAGGTGCCGGTACTAGTGAGCCCCAATTATCTCAAATGTTTTCTTATTTTTTCGTTTGCCTCTGAACACACACTCGTTGATGTACTCCTTCAGAAGAACGAAGAAGGTTTCGAGCAACCGATAGCTTTCTTTAGCAAAAGTCTCCGAGATGCTGAACTCAAATATAATATAATGGAAAAGAAAGCATATGCTATGGTAAAAGCATTGAAAGCTTTCAGAACTTATGTTTTACATTCTAAGGTGATTGCATATGTACCCACTAGTTCTGTAAAAGATATTTTGGTTCAGGGAGACAATGATGGCAAAAGAGGAAGATGGCTTGCCAAAATTCAAGAGTTCGATTTGGAGGTTAAACCGACAAAATTGGTAAAGGGGCAAGGCTTAGCTAAACTTTTAGCTGAATCCAATTTCATAGCTCTTGGGATAAACAACTCTCAGGAGGAGGAAGAATGGGTAGACGTGAATGAACTTGAGGACCAAATAGATGAAAACATAATCGAGGAGAAATTGACGTCATCAAATTGGTACAAGGACATAGTAACATACTTATTGACATTGAAATGTCCAACTGACTTGTCTCCATCCAAAGCTAGAACGCTAAAGCTACATGCAATCAAATACTGTATTTCTGAAAAACAATTATATTGGAAAGACCCGCTTGGCTTCCTCTTGGTCTATCTGGTCGAATAAAAAACAGAAGAAGTTATAGGTCAATTTCATGAAGGAGTATGTGGAGGACACCACGCTTGGAGGGCTACAACATATAAAATCCTGAGGGCTAGTTATTACTGGCCCAAACTTTTCCCAGATGTCAATGCTAAGGTACGAGCTTGCATCCCTTGCCAATTTTTCACAGGAAAACATAAACTACCAGTGATGCCATTGGTCCCAGTCAAGACAGAAGCTCCTTTTTAGCAATGGGGACTAGATTTCATAGGTGAAATTAATCCTCATTCTAGTGCTCAACACAGATAGATCTTGACCACTACAGACTATTTCACCAAATGGGTGGAAGCTATCCCAACAAGAAAGGCTATTGATTCGGTGGTTATAGACTTCTTAGAAGAAAATATTTTGTCTAGGTTTGGCTGTCCCAGAAAGATAGTCACAGACAATGCGCAGGCTTTTAAGTCTATGGAAATGGTCAGCTTTTGCCAGAAATATAATATTGTGTTGGGTCATTCCACAACATACTATCCTCAGGGAAATGGTCTAGAAGAATCTTCAAACAAGAGCTTAATCAGTATAATCAAGAAAGTGTTAAACGAAAATAAAAAATCTTGGCATTTGAATTTAAAATATGCTATGTGGGCAAATCAGATAGGCACAAAAAAGTCTATCGATACTTCTCCCTTTCAAATGGTATATGGAACAGATGTAGTGCTGCCTATAAACTTAGCACTTCCTGTAATGAAACTATGGAAATACGAGAAGGAAGAACCAAATCCTCTCACAAGAAGGATAAACCAGCTGATTRAAGTTCAGCAACACAGGGCGGTAGTGGATGAAAAGTTGCAGAAGTACCAGGATGACATGAAGGTATTATTTGATCGTAAAGCCAAGGATAGGAATTTTCTCCCCGGGGATCTGGTTTTGAGATGGGATACTCGAAAAGAGGATACAGGAAAAAATGGTAAATTCGATCATATTTGGTACGGACCATTTAAGGTAGCATCTCCTGAAGGAAAAAAATCGTTTCTTCTTGAAAATTTGGATGGTAAAATCCTCAATGCCCCTGTCAACGGGCGTTTTTTAAAACATTATATGGAATAATTAATTTCCAAAATTTTTCATTGTATATATCGTTTTGTTTTTTATTTTCATAATTTTCTTTAGAAAGTCTATTCTCATTTTTTTAATAAATAAAAATAAAATAAAATTAGTTAAGTTTTTATACCAAAAAACTGATATTTTTAATATTGTTTTGTTTACAGGATTCAAACAGACAGCTTAAACTCAGAGGATTAATTTGCCAAAAAATAGGTGATAGATAGTACTTTCTATTATTTAAAAAAAAAAAAAAAAAATGAAAATGGTAAGGCAAAGTTATGAGTTACAACAAAGTCCATTTTCTTAATAAATAAATAAAAAATATAATATAAAAAAAATGCATTGCTTATCCCATAAGCTGATAGGTAAATAAAAAGCGTTTTTCAATACTTAAACCTTAAGGGTTTCACTTAGAACAAGTTTAAAGGGATTTGAAGTAAAAATCTTTAAGAGAAGAGTCCAAAGGGTTATTTTTGAATTTACAACCTATGTTTTCTGACTTACAGATTGTTGGGCATCTCCTTTATACCCTCAATTCTGTCTTTCTCTTTTTCGGGTTTTCCCATCGAAGTAGGAGAGATTGTGTATTAACTTTTGAAATCGAAAAATAGTTAAAAAACAGTCCTCATAGTTCTTATTCTCTGACTAAAAGTGGTTATGTTTAGGTTGATTCTGACTCTCTTAGGTTTCTTAACAGTTTGTCTGAGGATTTAAGCTTGCTCAAAAGAAAACCCCTGAAAATAATCTTTCCCTTTTTCTCTACAGACTAAGGGGTTTTGAAAGTTGAGAAAAGAATGGTCTAGAGTAATCAACACAGGTGGACAAACCTCTATTGTAAATTTTTACATAAATAACCACCCCTGATATTTTAAGTATCATTGATTGCCCTCGCTTCGTATTTATAAGCTAAATATAAGACATATGGTGAAAGGAAATTCATTTAAATGATTTCCCTCGTCTAATATAAAAGAAATAGATAGCTTCACCGGGGTACTGAACAGGCCTATTGGCAGTGAAGCAATATTTGAGTATAAATATATAATTAGCACTTGAAGCGGTGAAAGGAAATTCAGTTAAAAGGGACAGACAACTTCACCAGGGTACTGAACAGGCCCACTGGCAATGAAGCAATATCTGAGGTATCTGTAAGGTTGTCATACTTATCTATCACTCTATTCTAGTTACCATTTTTTCAAAACCGAATTTTCATCTTAAGTCAAGATAGAGCTCCCCAATTAAAGTTATAAATTTTATTTCTATTGATGCAAGCTAAAATTTACAAATCTGTTGAGTTTCCTAAGATTGTTTTAATCATCTTAATACTAACTTAATTTCAGACGAGAAGGAGAATATTATGAATAAGACTACAACTGAGTTTAAAACAAATAAGAAATTTTGAAAATATTTTCAGAAGTTGAAATGAAATCTCTTTTTCCTCTCCTTTAGCAGTTTTAGCAACGATAAACCCTTGAAACCATTTACCCAATGAACGCACTAAGTCTACATGTTCTCCTCGTCCCACAAGGAGACGAGGTCCCCAGTTGGAGCCTATGTTGAAACAAATCTTAAATTTTATCCCTAAGGCCTAAATTTTTCTTTTTCGGGTTTTGGATTTTCATAAAACACGAGTTTCGTATCAATTCTAAGTACACGATACCTTTTTCTTAAATTTTTTTAATTTTTCGGAGAATAAAAGGGAAAAAGGCTTACAAAAATTATAAGACTCCCGACGCTTTTTATTTGAAATTATTTAAAATGTGTTAAATTTTAAAAACTAACGTTTTTTAAATTAAGCTTAAAAGAATTTTCGGGATTCAGGGTTTTCTACAAACAAATTTTTCGATGTAAATCGAATCGCGAAATCCCGATCCCCGATTTCCCGAGACATTGAAATCTTAATTAAAACATGAATTAATTAATTCTCTTATAAGAAAGGTTAAGGGTTAAGATAACCATGTCACGATTTTGGGATTCACGGTTCAGTGAGATCATATCTCCTGTCATCATGTTTCCCGAAATCCCGAATTACGAAACCCCGATCCACAGTTCACGTTAAATCAAACTAATTTTGTTTTGGCCTTAATCGTGATTAGTTATTTAATCAAAATGAGTTAAGTCATGTTTAAAAGGAAAGCCGTCGCGATTTCGCGATTTAGGACATCGGATTTCATTGATAACATACTTCTCAACATCACGATTTCCGAAATCCTGAAAATGTCTAATCTCAATTAATTAATGTGCTAAAAGCGTCTAAATCTTAATTAAAACATCGTGATTTCGCGATTTCGGAAATTGTTTTTCATCGACGACATACCTCTCGACATCAGGATTTCTGAAACCTCGAAAAGCGAAGTTTTCAGCTTTAATCTATGATTAACATTAATTAACCTTTTTTCAAAAACAAGATTAATGGTAATCATTCTTTAAGTGTTCATTCATGTTTTCGCTTTTCGATTAAGTAAGTTTCTCGTTTTCTTTAAAAACCTGAAGGCGCCTAAATACGGACATTAAATTTGTATCTTGAAAAAATATCTTCCGCATTAAGAGCTTTAAGTTCGTGACAACGGTCTAAATCTTGTCATTTTTAAATGTGTTCAAAATAAACATTCGAATGTCTGTGTTTTCATTTTAAGATGAGCTCGTTCATCCATTTTTTGTGACAGGTTTTCAATTAAACACAGAAGTCATGGCACCTGTTAGCGCTCTGTAATTTGCCCAAGGCTGTAAGGCAGTCACAGAGGCAACATCAGAACCGCTTCAAGTCTTGGATCTAGCCCTCCAAGACTCAAAGAGGGATCTCTCTGTGTAATATAGCTTTGTTTGAGGAGATATTAGGCTAGTTATGAAGAACAAGGGTTTTGCTGTCAAAGTATTTTTGAATGGTTGAGACAATCTACTCCTCCATTGGGCTATGGGGTCTGTAATTAATAAAACCTGAGATACAACCAGAAACGATGAATAAATCCTTCACAAGGCGAGATAACACACTCACTGGATCTTTAATAATTTAAATGATGATCAGAAGAAAAGATAAGGAAATAACTCCAACCAACAAGCACTTAAGAATCTCTTAATTGAAGATATTTAGGAGATGAACATTCAAATCTTTAGAATCAGAAACAGGGTATCGGAGATAAATCCTGAGACATACGCTACTCTTAAAGATTAGTTTCAAAAAACGAGATGATTACAGAGCAAGAAAACATTTAACTGAGAAAATCACATCACCAGTGAACATGCGCAGGAATCCTGTAAAGTGCCTCTTTCATTAATGGCAGATCTATTCAAAAATGTTACAGCTTGATAGCCACAGGGCGTGAAGATTTAACCCTTTTACATTCAAATCATCTCAATAAATAATATGGGTCATCCCAACAAATTTCGCAAGTCGGTTTAACCGCCTCGGCCAAAAATAGCCACCACTCCCACGAAATGCTGAGTTTTCTGCCATGAAAAATGGACCGTTTTTCTGCGAAATAGGGGTCCGATCAGACGTGATTATCTATTCAATGATGACACCTGGGAGAAAACTGAAAGATTTTATTTATTATGGGCATGTGATGGACAAAAACCTCTTTCGGTTTCTCCGAATTCGTCCCCAGCTGGCCGTGACAGCTCCTGAAAGATCGAGACTGAAACGGAAAATTTAAAAACTGGAAAAATAGGCCTCGAAGATGTCTTGGACTCTCCCGCCTCGTAGCTCCATTGCAAAAACTGAAAATTTTTTTTATTCCTCAGCCTGTGCTGAGAAAAAACCTCTCTCGTATTTTTAAAATACGTCTCCGTTTGCCCAAAAACTGACCTGGAAGGGGACGAGGTAAAATAGGCAAAAAGTGGTAAAAATGTGCAAAAGTGGTTTTTGGTGGGAGGGCGGTATTTCGGACCCCCCCCCTCGTTAAAAGTCAAACTCCCGGGGGTTTCTGGAATTGAACATGGGTCGTTGATTTGGTTGGCTCACTCGGGACCGTTTAGATTTGCAAGGTTTTTAATTTAAATTCCGGACCCCCCCCTTCGTTAAATTCCGGAAGGTGGGGGGGCTCCGGAATTATTTGTGCGCGTTGATTTGTTTTGATATGGTGGATGAGGGGGGCGCGTATATGAAAATGTATGGGAGTTTAGGTGGGCGGGAGTATGGAAGGAATTAGTGGATGGTGACGTAGGGAAATGGGTAGTGGAGGTAGGTGGGGTAGGATTAATGGCATAGGGGGATGTGAGGTACGTGGGTATAGTAGGTTAGGTGGGGGATGAGTGGAGTGACTTAGGATATTTTAATATTTTATTTTGTTTCATGTGTTTTTTCTTTTTAGATTTTTGTTTTAAATATGTTTTATTATATGTAATATTACCTATGTCACGTATTTTTTTCATGTTTTCTTTTTATTTGCTTTGTATTTTATACATAATGTTTTTTATATGTATTTTTTTTTTTATATTTGTTTTTGGTTTTTGTTTTTTATATTTAATAAGTTTTGTATTTTAAATTGTTTTGTTTAATATTTAAATGTTTTTATTACTTTTTGTTTTTTAATGTTTTTTAATTTAATTTATTTGTTTTTATATAGTTTTTTGTAATTTTCTTTTTTTCTAATTTCTTAACTAACCCTAATTACTAACTAATTACTCACCTAAATTTATTAACTCAATTAATAATTGATTAATTAATAATTAATAATTAATTAATAATTAATCAATTATTCAATTAGTTGTTTATTAACCAGTCTAACCTATACTAACTACATTAATATTTTTGTTTATCCTAAGTATGTTTGATTATGGACAGGTGAAGGCGGGTAAGGCGAAATCAATGGGGCAAAAGGACAAGGGGAGAGAGGGCACAGTGAGTATGAAGGATGCAGCAGGGTGATGGAGAATTGAGCGACAAGAATGGAGGGAGTAAACGGAATCACCTGAGCCAGACTTCATCATCTCGAGGGAAAACGCCAAATCAGCAGTCGAAGAATCGACTCGCCTATAATTATAGGACCCTAACAACACCCAAAAAGGCACCTAAGAAGAATGAAGACGCATAGGAAGGATATATTATCTCCGACACCACTCCACATGTTATAGATTCTATTAAATCTTGGACTCAAATATCTGAATTGCTGGAATACGAGTTTGAGAATGCTCATCCTGATTCTGAAAATCATTTCCGGGACATAGCTAAGTCAGAGCTTCATAAGATTGTTGCGCACCTGAGGCTCATGGCATACACTGATATGATCAGTTGGGCTCTGGATAAGGTCGATATCCCAACAAGGATCATTTTAAACAACCAAGGAGCCATCGTCGACTCATTCAGGAAAGAACACATACAATTAATGTATAAACTCTTGCCAAACCTTAAACATACTTTTAATGTTGAATTTTTAGCAGAGTTTCACAGAAAATAATGTATTGAGGCAAACCAGACATATCCCGATATGATTAGAGGATGGGCGAGGTGTCCAACAAAGTTTAGAGTTGATTCCCATGGGATTTATGCTACAACATCCTTAAATGAATACATGGTATATGTAGCCATTATGTTATGTAGACTTTTCGGGAGAAAAGATCCCTGTCATTTTCATGCAAATTGGGTGCCCTTTTTAGAGGAAGTTTCAGAAGAAAATGGTTTTAACTGGCATAATATTTTGCCAGATAACCTAACACAAGAAGTCTTAAACTACAAAGCAGCAAAATCAAAGGGGCAACAAGTAGCTTTTTATATGTCTACATACATTATGGATGCAATTTGTTATGTGACTCCCTTTCCATTAATGAATTGGAGTTGGAACATTTCTTGTCCAGAACCCATTCATAAATATCACTCAGCCCTTTGGGAAGAAAATTCTAAATATGCATTTTATGAGGTTTGTCATTTTATTATAATTCCTATGCACAGAATATGTTTTGGATGTGAACCCCCTCGCATTTCTAATGCAATCACAGAAAATCTTAAAGCAGTTGCCGACTGGTTTATTGAGGAAATTTTTTCCTACATTAGGGTTTATGGCTGTTCCATTCCCCCTCATGCACTCCCAAAATTCCTACCGGACAGATTGGTGTGTAGGGAGGTATCACATCAGATAGTAAAGGGCGGTGTTGGATTAGAATTAAAAGCAGCTCAGAAGAAGTCATGGCCATCTTTCCCTGTTCATATTGGGAAATTTTCTTTATTAAATTTAGGCCATTCTAAGGTAGAGGCTGAGTTATTAGAAGAAGTGAAATTAGTAGATATTGAGCACAGAAAATATGACCCCTACCAAGTAATAAGTAGGCATTTCATACATTGTAATCTAAAGGTGTATGAACATGAAGCATCTAATTATGATGATATATTTAAGGATGTTAAATCCTATGAAGAAGTACTGAACATAGTACATTCCATGCCACCTGACTCACAGACCGGATTCACATCTTTTCAGATCCATAGGCGAAGTTGCCTACCCAAGAGTTTGCAGTGTGAAGTTTCGACCCCACCTCCAGAACAGGAAGCGCCTCCTCCAGGGTTTGAAACAAATACACAGGATAAAGAAAATACTAAAGGCAAGTTGAAGAATACTGAGATACCTTCCCAAGATACAGAGGATTCTCAAACAAAAGAATCAGAAACAGAGAGGGGAAAAGAGTTGAAAACAACTCCAGAAATCATTAAGGATGTTCCAGAAAAGATAGGAGGAACAACATCAACAAAGCTCGGTAGTCCTGTCACCTCCTTAACTCCATTGCAGTCAACTTTTGGAACCCCCCATGAAGGAGATTTATATGTCAGTGATATAGAGATGATTTCAAGAGATGAAATCCCCCCATTAGATTACTTTTTCAGTAAAAAGTGAAGAGCAGTCTTGAAACAGGAAATTCATCCAAGAGGAGAGGGGATGATTAAAAAGCATAGGGTTATTATAGATGGAAAGAATCTCAAAGATGGAAAATTTTCTATGGATTTAGAAGGTACAATGGGTGTTATAGCATCAAAAAATATATATTCTATTGGCAATTTAACAACTATGCTCGAACAAAAAGACCAAACAATAATTCAGTTGCAAGACAAATTAAAAGAAACTGAGAGAAATATCAGTTGGGGAATACAAAAGGGTCTAGAACAAGCTAGACTAAAGGATATGCAAGAAATTCAGAAAATGAATAAAGACTTAGAGGAAGCAAAACAAATAATACAGGTCACATAGGCACAGGTCCAAAAGCTAGGAGAAGAAAATAAACATTTACAAGATAAAATTATTTCTATTACTAATCAAGTAGTGGAACTTGAAAACTTCAGGACACAAGCATTGGGAATATATTTTTAAATAGAGGAAGAACAGAAGAAAGTGTTTTTGAATTTGGAAGTAGTCTAGAATTATTTTCAAGAAACAAATAAGTCTTTGGAGAATGTTTTCTAGACGGAAAGTGAGGCGAAAGCAGCTAGAACGACTTTTCGAAAGGCAGTGGCCTTCTCAACAAAGGAGGAAGTTGGAAAGATTCAAAAATTATCCATTTATGAACAAGTTAAAGGGGACATAATATTAAAAGTGTGGGAAGCAAACCTAGACGAATATAAAAGAATAACCAGAGAGGTCAATGATGATTTCCAGGTAATTTTTGATCTCTTAGAAAGAGCTTCATTGAATATCGGAACAAATGATTGTCCCAGATTATTAGGTGAGATTAATATTGCCAAGCACCAGCTAAGGTTCAAAGAAGAGCTGGAGGAAATGAAGATAGAGATTTCAAAAATGAAATTAATCAATATCATAGAGATCAACAAATGGATGGTGATGCCCAATCTAAAGTTGAAAACTATTAAATTCACAGAGAAGATGATAGAAAATCGTTTGCCTGAATTACAAAAAAGATTTTTCTTGTTTGAAGCAAATGAAATACCAGATGCTCCCAGAACTTTTGTGAAATTTTTGGGAAAGTGTGTTCAGTGTATTGAAGTGGAGAAAGGAAGTTCGTCAACGAAATCTTAATAAAAATCTTTTTTAAATGTTTTTATCATTAGAAATTAGAAAGAAAATGTAAACGGTT
This sequence comes from Picea mariana, assembly GCA_032191745.1. Lineage (NCBI taxonomy): Eukaryota > Viridiplantae > Streptophyta > Pinopsida > Pinales > Pinaceae > Picea > Picea mariana. The sequence continues at coordinate 165,972 of JASDQU010099709.1, read as the reverse complement.
GACATTATTTTTATATGTAACCGTAATATTAGGAAGTTGGTTAGTCACCAATGAGAAAATTTTGATGAAAATGTATAAATTTAGTTTCTAAAGACTGAGAAAAGGCTTTGACTTTTGGAGAGATCCGATTGTAATAACAATTTTCCAATCCATCATAATATAGATTACAAATGAGATTTTGAATCCTGCAAATTTGTAGCTATGTGTTCTTCAACCCTGTTTACTATATTTTATTGTATTTTTCTTTCAATGTTTTTCTAATGAATAATCAATTTGAAGTTATCTAAATCTTTGATTTTTAGTTCAGATTGGTTTGGATATCAAATTATTTACAGTTTTTCCTCTGAAATTGCTATCAGTGATTTTAAGACCTGTAAATCATTTGAACCTTAATACTTAATTTTTCATTAGAAACCTTGTTTTCTTTCATTATTATCTGTCGAAATATGAGATTCTTTCTTGATTAAAGCCTCATATTTTTCTATAGTATTTATTTTTTATTTTATGATCCTCAAATTGTTACAAATCCAGGAAACGACCTCGAATGTATTTATGTTAGTGTTTTGAATTTCAATTTTTTTTTTCCTATTCTCATCTCTGGAAAGTTTGAAGTAACGTTTGATTAAAATTCTTTCACAAATAAATAAAGTTTTATCCTCTATGACTGTTCCAAGTAGAAGACAACCCAACATTGAACCTGGCCTTCAACATCAAACCAATATTGCCTTGAATCTATTTAATACCATCTTACAAACAACAACTAACCGGGTTGAATTAGAACGTTCATGGGCTGCTATTGAGAGAGATATTAGCATCCAAGAACAACAGGAAGCAAGACAGAGACAGTTGAGAAACTGATTCTGCTTCACCCTTCCTTTTAAATTCTTATTCTCAAATTATTCCTTTAAACATTTGCGAATGCCTTGATGATATACTTTTCAGCCTTAAAGTATAAAATCAGGAACAACACAAAACATAAACATTATTATTAGTAGTAGTATTAGTATTATTGAAAATATTGTTTTAGGGTTTGGCCATTTACTGGGAGGGTGTCAAGTTCCCCCTTCAGATTCTGCAATCGGTAAGGGCCTTCCCCAATATTCCCAGCCACCTGGAAAGGTCCAAGCCACAGATTCTGAAACTTAGAATGTTTTCCTTTGGGTTCATTTGCTCTGTCCCATTTCAGGACTAAGTCTCCTACTTCAAAACTCTTATATTTAGCCTTGTGCTTGTCGAACCATATTTTAACTGTCTGCTGGTGGGCTATGAATTTTGACTTAGCCTTTTCCCTTTCTTCTTCTAACATAAGTAGAGTGTCAATTCTTCATTGCATGACCGATGAAGGTTGTTCTTTAGAATATTGGGCCAGTTGAAGAGATGGGAGGTAAAGTCTGTTCAGGAGGATAGCTTCATGTCCGTATACTAGAAAATATAGGGAATTGCCTATAGCTTCTTTGGGTGTGACCCTATCGTCCCATAAAGAATTATGAAGTAGATTATGCCAATTTATCTGGTTTTCTACAACCGTCTTCTTTAATATTCTCATTAGGTTCTTATTAGTCGATTTTTCCACCCCATTTCCTTGTGGATAATAATTTGCAGAGTACCTAATTATGATTCCTTTGTCCAAAGAAAACTCTATCAATTAGGTGGAAGAAAAATAAGTTGCATTATCGAAAACCAGGACACAAGGGACACCGAACCTTGTGATCAATTGTTTCTCTATGAATTAGATCACCACCTTCTCATTTACATGGGTCAGAGGGGTAGCCTCTGCCCATTTTGTGAAGTAGTTAGTGGAAATAAGAATATATTTGTGTTGTTTTGAATATCTTGGTGTAATTTTTCCTATGATATCTAACCCCCATTGCTCGAAAGGCCTAGAGACAATCAGAGGTTAGAGTGGGATTGTTTATATCCTTTCTCTCTCGATTCTCATTTGACAAACTTTACAGTTTCTAGCATATGTGTGAGCGTCTTTGAACAAGGTGGGCCAATAATAACCAGCTCTCAGTATCATATGAGCGGTGGTGTTTCCTACGAAATGTCCACTGGCAGGGCCATCATGGAGCTCCTTTGGAACTTTGCCTGCATCTTCATGTTTGAGACATCTTAATAGTACCCCGTCATAATTAATACGAAAGAGTACCAAATTTATGAGGCGATATTGTGTAGATTTTAACCTGAGATCTCTCCTTTCCCTAGGGTTGATATTTTCTAGACAGGTCCCATGGTTTAGGAGATAAGTTAGCTTCTCATACCAAGATTCTCATCCTGGGGAGATGTATGAAACTTAACCATAAAATAATGTCATTTCATTCTCCCATCTAGAATCTTCATTTACTTAGCCCTGGGCTTTCGCTGTAAGTTTGCATAACCCTTTCCCTTTAACTAGTTTGGCGGGTTTTATATCTAGATCGAATTCCTGAACTACTGCCATCCAGTTCCCTCTTCTTTCCCCCATATCCTATTGAGTGGACAAGGATCAGACCGCAAGGTGAGGTATAATCACTTTGGTGTGGTTCTTGAGGATGTAAGACCCGAAGTGTTTTACTGCCTTATATACTACATAAGGTTGTTTATCTATGAAAAGATAATTTAGTTCTGCTCCTTGGAGGTTTGTACTCATGAACGACACTAGAGACTCATTGTTGTCATCATCCTTCTGAGTTAATAACGCAACTAACAATTGGTCGGAGGCGAAAGTGTAAAGGAAGAAATCCCTATTGAAATCGGGACTTCGTAACACCGGGGCTTGAGATATAGTGGCTTTGATATTTCCAAAAGTATCCTTTCATTCATCATCCCACTTGAATTCAGGGTCTTTTTGAATCATTTTTTGTAAGGGTTTGATAGTTTCTGTGAAATCAGGAGTAAATTTCCTCACAAAATTGGTTTGTCTGAAAAAGGACTGCATAGATTTCTTGTTGTGAGGAAACAAGAGTTGAGCTATGGCTTTAATCCTTTATAGGTCTATGTGAATGCCTTGTTGATATATAATATGAACTAACAACTTACCTTCCTCCACGCTGAAGATATTTTTCTTAGGATTTAAGGATATATCGTATCTCCTACACCTTTCAAAAATTTGGGTTAAGTGTTGGATGTGCTCTTATCTGTTTTTTGAATAAACAGTTATGTCGTCTAGATATACTACCACACACTTGTTGATTAGTCCCCGAAATTCTACGTCTATGGCCCTTTGGAAAGTCTACCCTGCGTTGATTAACCCAAAAGGAATGTGTTTATCAGCGAAGGTTCCCCACTTGTTTTGGAAGGTAGTTTTCAAACAGTCTTCCTCTAAAACCAAAACTTAGTTGTAACCTGAGAAACCGTTTAGTATAGAGAAAATATCCGAGCCAGACACAGTCTATAGGAGTTTCTCCATTGGCGGGACTGGGTAACTGTAGTTTTCTGAAGCTCTGTTGAGGTTTCTAAAATATACGCAATAAGTGGATTTCTTTCAACTTTTTCCTCACCGAAACCAGATTCACTACCCACACAGAATGCCTAACTTGGAAGATGCTTTTGGCATCTAGAAGTTTCTTCAATTTTTGATACATGAGAGGTTTTAGAGATGGGTGATACTTTTGGATCTTCTGTTGGAAAGGTTTCACTTCGGGTTTTAACGAGATAGTGTGTTTAATGATACGGGTATCATACGTTTTCAGATCTCGATAGGAACATGCAAAGACATCTTGATATTGTATGAACAGTTTGAGATAAGCCTTCCTCTCCTCCTTAGATATAGTCTTACTGAGGTTTACATTCTTTGGGTTTTCTGGGGTCTTGAGATTTATAGTTTCATGCAGGGGACAGGAGCTACGGGTCTTTGCATTTTTAGGCCCCTTAAATTGTTCTTTCGGGTCAAACAAAATTTCCAAATTAGCTATCCCTTTCGGGATTGTGTGAGACTTCAATTTTTAAATAGGTTGATCTTTCCAAGGATCAGTTCCTTTCGATTGCTACTGGAATAATTCATCGTCAATAGTCAGATATTTGAAATTGTCTTGGTTAGTTAGGAAGTTTATGATCTGTTCATCTCCTTCAAATACTTTCCAATTAAAAATGTTGTTAGGAACCGATGGTTTGTAGAGTAGTTCCACAGTGAATTGAGAGGCTTCATAATTCTCTATAGGTGCTAGCCTTGAAGGAGCTGTGGCTAGGGAATAAAAACAAATATTCTTTTCTCTGGGAATCACGGTGATATTGAAAGCTTCAAAATGCTCTATCAACCTATGCACTTCCTACTGTTATTTCTTTAGGTGTGTGGAATTGCAATGTATAGTATTTCTCACATGTCTGACGATAATCTTAGAATCTCTGAAAACCTTCAATTCTTTGATATTTAAGTCTATGACTTTCTTTAATCCTTGTACTAGAGCTTCATATTTGGCAGTGTTGTTTGTACATTCAAATTCTATTCTACAGGATAGGAAATAGTGTTTACCTTTAGGATCAATGAGGATGCACCCTTCCCCTAACTCTTCTTGCGATTTGGATCCATCAAAATATAAGGTCCAACATTGTGGGAAAGGTGGGTAGGCTTCCCATTCCCCATTACTTTCCTTTTCTCCGATTGCTAGCTCTGATTTTTCTGACACAAGTTCTTGACAAAAGAGGGTTTCCTCTGTTGATATCGGCAATTTCTCTTGAAACACCATTTCAGAGTTCTATGTGAGAGGGCCATCGGATAATATAGGAGAAAAGTTATCGAAGTAGGAGTCATAGGAATAATTTCCTAGCACAAGGAAGTCTGTCGATGAGGGTTAGTTCAAGGTTTCTGGGTCGGTGACGGTATGTTTCATATACCTTTCCCTATCGATTCTAATCATATTTTTGTACCCCTTCAGTGGTATCCAAAGGTGTTCCCAGTCTGTACTAAAGTGTCTGTTTAACTTCTCAAAACAATCTCGATTTAGTAATAACCCATAGGCCTTTGGGATATCTAATACAATGATGTCGATCACTTGCACAAGCTTGGGATGTGTCGCTATTATGATCATTACATCTTTGAGTTCCCCCATGACCTTGACCTGAGATCTGTCTAGTTGTATTACATGTTTATCTCTCTTGAGAGGAACAACATTTATTTTTTTGCAAATAAACAAGGGCATGATGTTGGAAGATGCTCCCGAATCTACCAAGCAGTTATGAAGGTTTCTGTTGAAAACCTCAAAAGTCAAAAGGAAGGGTGGGACAAAAGGTTTTCCCTTCTTCTCTTCTGAGAAAGTGTTTACCATTGGTTTAATCACCAAATCTGTGGGAGATAGATTTCTTTTCAGATCATTGCTAGTCGCAAGGTTTTCTACGAAGTTCAAATCTTGTAGCAGAAAGTCCTTCTATTAAGGGATCTTGCAAATGTCCATAATTGATATATTAGCCTTCAACTTCTTCAAATCTTCCACTATGTTGTAATCCAGTTTGGGCAATTCTAGGGTATGGATGCTTATAGGGTTTTTACTGGGATAAAAAGGTGCTTTCGATTGATCGAGAGTTCTCTTACTCCTTGAAGTTTGGGTGGCAGCGATGTCTTTTGAGACAGGTGGACATTTACTTCACATTTTCACAATTGAAACTTCTATGGGTTATTCTCTAGACTCAAACAGGTCATTGGATGACATGATCAGGTCGGGATCCCATATCAACATGGTTGTATCTTGTGGTGGATCAATCTCTTCCTGGTCAGCAACATTCGTAGATGAACTGCTTGGTTGTTTGGTTAGGGAGACTTCATTAGGAAACCGATTGGCCATCAAATTGATGGAATGCACCCATTGGGGGCATTCACTTTCAGAGTGGTTTTCTTGGTGATAAGTACAGAAGGAATCATATGCTATGTTTCCTAGATCAATATTTAAGTTAGATGGGGGAGGTTCAATTGCTTTGAACGATGAGTTTATTTTAAGGAAAGGCTTATAGGGCCTTTGGACTTGGTTTCCCTCCCCTACATTTCTCTTCATGTCTATGATCTCGTTTGATAATTTATTAACCATGCGTTGTAGGTATTCTATGTCTCCATTACCCTTGTTGGGAGTCTGCTCTGCTTGTTTCCCCGATGGTCTAGTCAAAAGGAGTCCTTTCCTGGGACGAGGTTGAACTTATTTCTTAACTAGAGAGACATGGCCTTCTTTACACCCTTTCATATGGAATTATATCGTTTTGGCTTCTTCAAATTTTTTATCTAGGGTTCCCTTGGCAACCCTTTTCACAAACATAGAAATAGAAGCCAGAGAGCGTTAGCATAAGCTTAGATTTGCAACTCCTAAGTAGGTTTAGCTTCAGGTTGGAATTTATTCAAGATAGCTGTGAATCTTTGATTGAAATCTTTAACTTTTTATTTCAAGTTCATGGTGGTGGCGAATAATTCAACCATTAAGGCTCCTGTAGTGGTTTCTTCGGGAAATTTGTCTAAAAAGTCGTTCTGAAACTTCGTTCAGCTAGTTATAGATCCTACAGGTAGATTAAAATACCACGTGGAAGATGAATTTTAAAACATATAGAGGAATAATATGCATACTACATATTCATGTTGGACGTTCATAAGTTTTATCACCAGTATGAATTTCTTGATGTGGTCTTCAAGCAATCTCGAAGTCTCGGGGTCGAATTTAGGAGGTAACTTCTTCGGGTGTCGGGGAAGATTATGTACCCATCCTAGGATGGCCAAAGCATATTTGGACAACCAAGGTTGGTTGTTATGAGGTGGGTTTTAACCTTCTTCCTCATGGTCGTTGTCACCTTCCATATCTTCAGATTTTGAGTTAAACTCCTCCTCTTCTAAGAAATCGCCTGGTTCAGAGATGTCACCGGCTGGAGTTTCGGGTATTATATCAAGAGGATATTGGATTTTGGTAATTGAGAAGTCTATTAAGTCTTCTACCATTTGCATGAAAATTTCGACGGAGTATTGACCACTAGTCTACTTATCTTTTTTCTTCGAGGAAGTATCAGAGCTAAAGACAGCGCATCGATCTGTCGGGCGTATGCTCTTGTGATTTTTTTAAACTGATTTAATTCCTCGTGAGGAATAGCGTAAGGTATTTCAGGGAACAATTGTTCTTCCTCAGGCTAGGGTGAGTTAATCGTTTCAGGAGTACTCATCGTGTGTGGGATGTCTTGGGAATGACTAGCCATGCATGTGGGTTGTTATGAATCTATAGGTTGCTTGAAATATTACATGAAATATGTATCTAGCCATTCATTCTTCTGGTTCTCCTTCTAGCGCCAATTCTGTTGATGGGTCCTAAATCCCTTAGTTCAACAGTAGGAACCAAACCCGCCACCGAGGCCCAATTATACTCTACAACGTTTAATGGTGGAATGGTTCTCCATATCTTGCGATCCGGCCAATTTATCGATGGGCTTTATGTTTTCTTGTGAAGTCTCTTCCTTCAGTTTGGAATATATATATTTTTAATTTATCTTGAGTGTGACCAATATGAGATGTAAGTTGATATAAACCAACTTGGTAACAAAAAAAAAGGATTAATTTTTAACTACCGGGAAGAGGCTGAGCTTGGGATAACCCGCTGCTCAAACATGCAGACGAAAATTCTATACCACATGCCTAGTACTAATACATTAACCATGTGAGCATACAATTACTATCTGAGAAACTAATATTCATAAAGAAAACACAAATTCTATAAGATAATGGCAAGAAAAATAATTCATCTACCATAATCATTCATCACACGATAGCACAACGATTCATATTCATCATTAAAGTAAAGAACAACAAAATATTGCACCAGATAACTTGATAATAGATTAAATAGATCTTACTCATTACAAAATCATTCATGAAACGAGATAGGAAATAGTTCTTCTCCATGTCCAGTCAGACATGCATTTGATGAAAAATAACTTGTCTCTAGTCCAGAAGGACTTCTCAATTAAAATCAGCTTCAAAATAATTCTTAACAACCAAAAAGAAAGAGTTCTTGCAACAACCATCAACCTCTAACTAGTTGGTTGATGTTCTTATTTATAATATAAAATTCAACTGAAAATAACAGCTAAGTGCAGTTTAAACAAAATAAAATTCGCTATGTGGCGTCATCTTTAACAGTTTCTTTAATAGTCAATTTAATATATCACTTGGAAGGGTGACTTTTCTCATACTCCGACCAACTAATAAACAACTCTTCACAAGTTTGGGCCCATGGAAACCTGTGTTGTTCCATTGGAGCCACGTGAATTCCTCTAATGTCTATCGCATGCATCTAGTACCTCACCAGACTGGTGTTTAACTGCTGTAGCACAGTTTGAGCTCTAATCGGATGTTACATAAATCGTTGCACTTGCCCTGGCACCGTGTCCGTCATCTTTGAGAGCTCTTCGGCCCATAGTGAATCTTTCTTGGTATGTGACTCGACTATGTCGGATAAGTCAACGAATTTGTCAGGGGTGCCAAACTTGGGGAGTCTGATATCGTTTATCACCTAGTATATCCTCGGACCTAGTTTCTCTTGGATTCCTCGACAAATTTACAGAGATAAATTTTCTTGATAGTCGGAGAGATCTTTCCTGCAGTTAGAATTAAAAAATCATTTAGAAATTTTCTTACCAGACAAAATATATGAAAAACGTAAGCAGGATGAAACCAAATGAATACCTATACATATTTCTAAGCCTGATCGTTCGATACTTACGTGATTTCTGCAACTTTTCAAATTACCTACACTGCTACTTTTCTTCAGTTATGGTGAGTTACATTCGTGTGCCATAGCATGGTGTTTGAGGTGTAGAAGACACGAGAGTCAAAGTCACGCCAGTGGCCAGTTGGCCTTTGCCATTGGGAAAAAATGTTAGAGCCAAACATGTGCCGAAAGTGTTAGCGTCAGAAGTCACTCTTGGATTGTAGCAGGAGAAGAGCCTAATGCCCATCAGTTTATGTCACGATTTGTTTATAAAAAGGGGTGATCGAATGGAATTTAACTCAAAACAATATTGTTCTAACTCTGAAACTAGGCTAGGCATGCATGGGCAAGTGAGGTCTTAGATAAACTTCAGATAGTGAGTTGTAGTAAGGGTGAATAGGGGGAAGACTTGTATAAGAGAAATGCAAAGTTCTGTTGTAAACATCAGGTTTCTAACAGACTTTAGGAGAAAACATCTAAACGCAAGATCTTCTTACAGTCAAACGTAGAAAACCAGAGAATACAACAATGCCACAATAAATCCTTTATCGTAACATAACTGCAATAATTCATGTGAATCAGTCAATCATGAACTCCCTCGGTATGAGATGAAAATTATATGGGGTAAGAAAAATGTCTGTCATTAAACAAGAAATCTTACATACAGATGCATAACCAGAGAACTAGAGTGTCTGTCAAAACTTTACAATCGGGAGCTTTGCTCTACCATCGATCCTTTGAAAAATATCAAAACTAAGTATATATACTCCTAAACATTTTCCCAACAGAGGCATCCTAGACTTTCGGGATGAGGCGTCTCTTCAATCAAATCTGGCCTGCACTCCTCTGTTGATACGCCACCTTAATTCTCCATGGATCATGCCAGGGGGTCGCTGAGCCCTTAAATGCTGAATTAGCATGTGCAGGCTTATCTGGTGAGTCGAGGACTCGCCATGGATTCTATGGAAAGAATCAGTACAGGGGACCATCTCGAGAAGACTTCCCATTGGGACATCCATACTTTGCAATTAACGAGTGAGGTCAGGTTTCAACCACCCTCTCTCTTCCTCATTTACGCCGAGCAGGTATCAGGGTTTAGATCAAGTTGAACTGGCACCTGGAGAACATGATGATCCCTTCTACAGCTATACCTGGAGCTTCGGCCCTTTGCGTAGCTCTTTCTATTACCTCCAAGCGACTACTGGTTGTGACCTTGTGCCTATCTTCAAAGGTTCTTTCAACATTTCAGGGTTCGTGGTTAGGAAGGAGCAGATCCTTTCTCTTCGAAGATGCGATGGGAAAAATGTCGAGAGGGCCTAATGGGTGCCACGCACCCCTCTCTGATCTGACGGTCCTGAACTAATTCGGTAATACTGTGGGCCCAGGTCTGGGATGTCTTTGGTGCTTCACATATCGTGGATATGAAAGAGCTCCTCCTTCTTATTCGAAGTCATGATGGGAAAAAAGGTAGAGAGCCTAATCACGCACCACGTGTCCCTCCGGGATGAATGGCTAAGATCGCTCTCGGCTCTTTGGGACCCATCTTGCCAAATGATAAACCTTAGCGCCCCTCCTCCAGGCCTGCTCCTTTGTGACCAGGTGCCAAAACCATGGGCCTGACTCTGGTTGATTTTGGTGCTTCAGAGTTTGGAGTTCCGAGATGTGAGATGATGAGGGAATTTTACCCTTCAAACTTCCGAATGCCGATATGCCGACGTGACTAGATCTTGTGCCATGCGTCACTGGATCGGACGACCCAGATGTTGTCTTGAAATATAGGTTCTTTCTCTGACGCTATATCTCGGGTAAATTGGTAGCCCTGAGATCCCAGTGACCATCGATCAGCTTTATAGATGGGTCTCAGCCTCTTGATAACAAAACGTCACTCGCTCGCTTGACTTGTAACCTAAAAAGAGATTCTTCCATGCTGCGCTTGGGTGCTTCTCGTGCAACCTGCAGACCTGGGTACTTTTGTGCCCAAGACAAAAATTGTTGCTAACATTAGGCTCCATGGGGGATAGATTCATCCCTGTGATGCTCTAAGAACTCATTTGTAGCTTCAATGCCTTGCTATTGGGCTATGGAGTCATTTACTAAGTCGAAAATAATAATAAAAAGGAAAATGAACAAAGAACCAAAAGGACAATATTTACAAACAAAGGAGCTGTCTAAGGCTTCAAACAAAACATTTCTTCAGAAAATGCCCATTTACTGGGCTGTTGAAAACCACTTCACCCTCCAAATCCTGCAACCTGTACGTGTTGTTTGAGAAAACCTCAGATATTTTGAAAGGCCCGATCCATAGGGCGTCAAACTTGTCGTTTTTTCCCTTATCTTGCATGGGTGCATCCCACTTAATCACCAAATCCCCGATATCAAACTCTTTCTTCTTGACTTTCCTATCAAAATACAGTTTGACCTTCTATTGATGGTCCTGAATTCTGTCCATTACCTGCTCTCTTGCCTACAGGACTTCCACTAGTTGATGAAATCTTCTGATCATGTCACCATGCTCTTCTTGATGATCCTGGAAGAAATTTTCTATAGGAATGGCTAGTTGAGAAGGGAACACAACTTCTGCTCCATAAACTAATTGGAAAGGGGAGATGCCTATAGATCTCTTTGTGGTCACTCGATCGGCCCATAGAGCAAATTTCAACTTTGAATCCTAGGCCCTTTTGTTGTCCTCCAATAGTCTTTTGATGATCCTTATCAGGCTTTTGTTGGAGGACTCTGCTAAACCATTTCCCTGGGGATAGTATGGGGTGGAGTGAATTAGTTTGATCCCAAATTTCTCACAGAACTTGGCTAATGGCTCAGCCCTGAATGAGGTTGTGTTATCAGTAACAATCTTTCTTGGGCAGCCGAATCTTGTGATGAGGTCTTCCAAGAATTCAATAATTACCTTGTGGGAAGCACTTTTGGTGGGGATAGCTTCAATCCACTTAGTAAATAAATCTGTAGCAGTCAGGATCCATCTATGCTGCCCACTGGAAGCAGGGTGAATTTCTCCAATAAAATCTAGGCCCCATTGCTGGAAAGGTCCCGAAACAACTATAGGCTTTAAAGGTAGAGATTTGAGTTGTTGCTTTCCTAAAAAACTTTGGCATGGGATGCAAGCTCTAACTTTTCTACAGACATCAGTGAACAAGGTGGGCCAGTACTACCCAGCTCTGAGAATTTTGTGAGTTGTGGTCTTCCAGAAATGGTGCCCTCCACATAGGCCACTGTGAAATTCAACCATGATCCGGTCGGCCTCTTGCGGATTCATGCATTTTAAAATCACCCCCAGGGGGTCTTTCCAGTATAAAATTTGATCGACAAGGAAGTATCTAACTGCTTTGAGCTTCAGAGCTCTTGCCTTGTTTCTTTGCAGGACATCTGGAGGCCGCAACTCCTACAGAAAATATATAACATCCTTATACCAAGGAAATCGAGCCAGCAGGGGTTCTTTTTGAGGGTTTACATCAAACAGTTGATTCCGTTGATTTTATTAACATGCATTGATGAGATCTACCCCCAAGGCTCTGCAATTTTCTTCAACCAATAGCTTGGCTAAGCCTTGACCTTTAATCAATTTGGTAGGCCTTATCTCCAAGTCAAACTCCAGTATCTTGTCTATCCACTTACTCCTCCTCCCGTCTATGTTGGGTTGTACAAGGATGTCCTTCACAGAGGCTGAAGGAACGTATGCGGTCACTTTTGAGTGTAGGACATAGACTATGAAAGCTTTGAGAGCTTTCACTAAGGCATAGGCCTATTTCTCCATGATTTCATACCTGATCTTTGCATCTCTTAATGCCTTGTTGAAGAAGGAAATGGGTTTCTCTCACCCTTCCTCATTTTCCTGCAACAAGACCGTTGTTACTGTATCAAAAGAAGCAAAAGAGAAAATTAGGAACTCTTTGGAATAGTCAGGACTGATCAGCACAGGTGCTTCAGTCAATGCCCTTTTTATTTGGATAAAATATTCCCTGGGTTCAGCGGTCCATTTCACTTCATTTCCCTTCCTGAGCATGGTTGTGATGTGTTTCACCATCTCAGCAAAATTTGAGACGAATCTCCTCAGAAAATTAATCTTCCCCAAAAAGACCTGAACTTCCTTCTTAGATCTGGGAAGTGACAGGGTCTGAATTGCCTCTACCCTACTAGGATCAATCCTCACTCCCTCTGCTGATACTATATGGCCTAATAGCTTCCCCTCCTTCATAGAAAAAAAATATTTCTTGTGGTTTAGGGATAGGCCAAACCTCCGACACTTCAGGAAAACTTTCCTTAGGTGGCAACAGTGCTCCTTATCTGACCTTGAGAAGACTGTGATGTCATCTAGATAGATTACCACAAACTGATATTTCTCCCCAATGAAGGCTATGTCCATGGCTCGCTGAAATGTTTCTCCTACATTCATCAACCCAAAAGGCATTTTGGCATACATGAATGTGCCCCAAGGAGTGGTGAAGGCCATTTTTTCTCTGTCCTCAGGCATGACTGATATCTGATTATAACCAGAAAAATCATCAATCATGGATATCCTAGATGCACCAATTACCCTCTACAATATGTGTTCCATGTTGGGAAGGGAATAATTGTCTTTCTTTGAGCTCCTATTCAAGTTCCTGAAATCGACACAAATCTTGATTTCTCCACTTTTCTTCCTCACTGGGACCAAATTGGCCACCCATTTCGAATATCTCAAGGGGACAATAATTTGGGCATCTAACAATTTCTTCACCTCTCTCTCCATGAAGGGAAACAACATAGGATTTATCTGTCTTAGCTTCTGCCTAAATGGACTAGCCTCTTCATTCAGTGGGATCTTGTGCTCAATGACATATGTGTCATAAGTCTTGAGGTCTTCATAGGCCCACGCAAACACATCAACAAATTCCTTTAATAACTCAGTATATTCCGCCCTCTGTTCATTGGTCACGGTGCTTGATAATTTAACAAACTTAGGCTCCTCCTACGTGCCAATGTTGCATTCGGTTGTATCAAAATCTTCATTTGAAACACTACCCTTTACTGCCACATCATTCTTGTCGAACAGTCTTTCTAAAGGGACTAGTCCCCTCGGAATGTGATTGCTAGGCAGCTGAATAATTTGGTGATTAGCAATTTCATTTAAAAACACCTGAGGGTGAGGGTCACCTTCCAGGTCAGGATCCTGATCAATGTGCAATGAAAAAAATTGATCAACAGATTGGAGAATTTTTTTGATTTCCATATCATCTTCGAATACCTTCCAATGCTTGACATTGTCTGGTATAGAGGGCCTATATTTTATTTCAACATCATATTTGACCATAGGTGGCAGAGGAACTTTGAGAAAACTAGCTGAGACAGCTAAAGAATCGGCTGAAGTATTTCCCCCCCTTAGAATGAAAGAAATGTTAAAAGCCAAGAAGGAATTATAAATCAGGTCCCATACCTCATTTCTATAATTTCTGAGCTAGGGATTATTAGCACGATAGGAATTTCTGACTTGCTGGATAATCAACTCAGCATCTCCAAATAATGCTATCTCTTTAATTCCCATTTCTTTTGCAGCCCTCATACCTAGAACAAGATCTTCATACTCTTCCACATTGTTGGTGGTTTCAAATTCCAGCTTGTATGACAGGGGTATGGTCTCTTGAGAAGGTGACATGAAAACTACTCCAGTGCCAGCGCCTTTGTTAGAAGAATCTCCCTTGAAAAACATCTTCCAAATAGAGATGGTTTTAGGGGGAATCGGATAATTAAGAATGGGTTGCTTTCTAATTTGGAAAGGGTCTTCAGGAGCATCAGTGAGCTACAATAAACTAGACCCCAAATCGATGTCAAGTGCAAAGATGGGGTGATTGGTGGGGTTTGCTTCGTCACTAACAATGTAGGCCAGCTGAGATTCTCTATATAACCTCCTTTGTTCCCCTCCGAAGAATGGAATGGTGGAATATGTGAGATCCATCTGTAATGTTCCTCCAAGATTTTTAATCCAATATCTTGACAATAGCATGCCAAACTTGGGGGGGACATCAACCACCACAATATCCATGACCACACTCTTCATGGGCAGCTGAAACAAATAAACCACCAGGTCTTTGATGACTCCCAGACACTGCACTCTCCTTAAATCGAAAGAGAACAAATCATGATAAGTTTTTGTCACCTCCAGTCCCAATTCTTCCATTACTATTTTGGGCATAAGGTTATGGGAAACCCCTGACTCCATGAGGTAGTTATACAACACTTTATCATGTATGTTCAGGGATGTGTAGAAAGGAGGGGATGAATCATCTCTATCTTCTACCATGGGCCCTAGGACAACTATTGGCTTTTCATATTGGAGATTTATTGAGTCCGTGGAAGGCTGGGAGGGCTCAGATTGTAGCAGATTGGAGAGGGACCTTTTGAAATCTTCGTTTTTAACTAGTTCATATAGGGGTACAGGAATTATAATATTCTGAATCTCATGCTCAAAACTAAAGGAGGAGAGAGACTTAGGAGCTTCCCTTACCTCAAAGACAGGTTCCTTGGCTTCTAGCGAAGCATTCTGGGTTTTCTTTTCTTTAGTAGTGGTTGATGCAGCTTTAGTAGGCCTTTCCACTACGAGGGGCTGATCCTGGCTATCAAAATTCCCCTCTTTCTTTTTTGACCTGAGATTATATCTGTTAGGAGTGTTGCTGGATTTTTCCCCTCTACTCAACTCGTTTATTTGAGTGTTGATAAGGGATTCTTCATATGCAGATTGAGTCAAATGAGGAAACGAGGAAGTGACCTCGATGCAGTGGATCTCAGGGTCGACTTCATCCACCTCCTCCCCTTCCTCATGAGAAACTAGGTTGTTCTAGAGAGGGGTTTGAATCCTCTGATCATCTCTATCTCTGCTCCTTTTCTCCCTTGGGAAATCCTATGACACATTGTTATTAGGCTTCTTGAAGCCCCTGCTATCTGTATTTTGGGGATTTCTGTACATGGGCTTTTCCCCCTCTAATTCCCACCTTTCCATCCTGTCAGAAAGTGATTTTAGCACTCTAGTTGTCTCATCCGTATGAAGGGGCAGGGGAGAGGAACTGGATGGGGAGGATTTAGGCCTCTTCCTAGATATGTTTCTATCAGTAGTGTTCCTGAGTTGGTTAACAACCAATATGTTAGATTCTACCTCCACAGCTGCATCCTGCATGTGGGCCAGAGTAGTGGCTCTTCTTTCCCTCAACAGGAGACAGAAATCGGGATCAAAGGCACTATCATAAGTGATCTTTGCAGAGGCTTCAGGGGGTTTTATCTCCACAGGGATTTTATTGTACATTTTATTGAATCTCTTGGAGAAGTCAGAGACAGACTCCCCTTATTTTCTCTTCAAAGACCCAAACTCTGTCATGTAATACATGAAATCTTTTTTATCTCCCCACTTTCTCAAAAAGGCGCTATCCAAATCTTCGATCCCATTAATAGATGAAAGAGGCAGGGCCTTAAACCATTTTCTAGCCTCACCTTGAAGACTATGGACAAACATCCTCATCCATACGTCTGCATGCATGATAACATTATCATTTGTAAAACTGTAAAAGGATTCTAGGTGTGCTTCTGTAGTTATGTCCCCCTCTCCTGTAAACTTGGGCAACTGCTTGAGATAACCATCTGCTGGGAGGGCATTGAGAGGCTAAGGTAACACAAGTGGAGCATACCTAGTGGCTATAATAGCCTCCATTATGGTCATAGGGGTATTTGCTCCTACCATAGGGATATTATGTAGAGGATAACTCGGAGGAGAAGGAGCTTAAAATGGGGACACTGAGGATGAGCTTCTAAGGGGAGTGGGAAACAATAGGGGATTTAGGGAGAAGGCTAGCGGGCTTAAGCCGACAGATGCTTCTCTTTGTACAAAAGTGGCAACAGTAACAAGAGGAGGAGCGGTAAAGCTAGGAGTGGGGAAATCTTCTGTGGTCCTGGGTCTACGCTAAGGCACAACTTCAGGGGAGAGGGGAGTGACAAGGATTTCTCCCTCCAATCCCAGACCAGGGGGGGAAAACTCAACAGGAACACTCCCAAAATTCAGGAAACGGGAAACTTTAGAAAACGGTCTGCTAAAAAACTAAGGAGGAGAAAATGGAGTTCCTACAGAAGGAGATGGCAGGTTACCTGGTTCGGTGGTGGAAGTTTCTCCTTCAGAGGCCTTTCCTTTACTGAGAACCACCTCCGGATCAGTTTCAGGTGTAGCTAGAGGAAGTTGTGGATGGGACCACGTGTGTCTGCCTCTGAAAGCCATAATTAACATGGCAGGTTCGCCACGGTGGATTCGTCACTATGGAGTTGCCAGGTGCACAGTAGCAATCTTCACAGGCTATGATACTTGATGCATCTTCTGAATCAGAAGCTCAATGTCATTCAATCTCGGGGAAAATTTTCAACTTCATCCCCGACAACGGTGCCAGAAATGTTGGCGACGGAAGTCACTCCTGGATTGCAGCAGGAGAAGATCTTAATGCCCATCATTTTATGTCATGATTTGTTTATAAAAAGGGGTGATCGAATGGAATTTAACTCAAAACAATATTGTTCTAAATCCAAAACTAGGCTAGGCATGCATGGGCAAGTGAGGTCTTAGATAAACTTCAGACAGTGAGTTGTAGTAAGGGTGAATAGGGGGAAGACTTGTATAAAAGAAATGCAAAGGTTTTGAATAGACTATAGGAGAAAACATCTAAATGCAAGATCTTCTTACATTCAAACGTAGAAAACCAGAGAATACAACAATGTCACAATAAATCCTTTATCGTAACATAATTGCAATAATTCATGTGAATCAGTCAATCACAAACTCCCTCGGTATGAGATGAAAATTAGATGGGGTAAGAAAACTGTCTGTCATTAAACAAGAAATCTTACATACAGATGCATAACCAGAGAACTAGAGTGTCTGTCAAAACTTTACAATCGGGAGCTTCGCTCTACCATCGATCCTTTGAAAAATATCAAAACTAAGTATATATACTCCTAAACATTTTCCCAACAGAGGCCTCCTAGACTTTCAGGATGAGGCATCTCTTCAATCAAATCTGG
Source organism: Picea mariana (assembly GCA_032191745.1). Lineage (NCBI taxonomy): Eukaryota > Viridiplantae > Streptophyta > Pinopsida > Pinales > Pinaceae > Picea > Picea mariana. Next base: position 148,285 of record JASDQU010099709.1, on the reverse strand, counting down.
CCTGCACTCCTTTGCTAATACACCACCTTAATTTTGCATGCATCACGCCAGGGGGTAGTTGAGCCCTTAAATGATGAATTAGCATGTGCAAGCTTCCCTGGTGAGTCGAGGACTCGGCATGGATTCTGTGGAAAGTATCAGTACAGGGGACCATCTCGGGCAGACTTCCCGTCGGGACATCCATACCTTGCAATTAACGAGTGAGGTGAGGTTTCAACCACCCTCTCTCTTCTTCATTTACTCTCAGCAGGTATCAGGATTGATATCAAGTTGAACTGGCACCTGGAGAACACGGTGATCCCTTCTACAACTATACCCGGAGCTTCAGCCCTTTGTGCAGCTCATTCTATTGCCTCCAAGCGACTACGGGCTGTGACCTTATGCCTATCTTCAAATGTGATTTCGGTGTTTCGGGGTTCATGGATAGGAAGGAGCAAATTCTTTCTCTTCGAAGCTGCAATGGGAGAAATTCCAAGAGCGCCTAATGGGTGCCACGTGCCCCTCTCTGATCTGACAGTCTTGAACTAATTCGGTAATATTGTGGGCCTAGGTCCGGGACGTATTCGGTGCTTCGCGTCTCGGGGATATGAAAGAACTTCTCCTTCTTATTCGAAGTCATGATGGGAGAAAAGTTAGAGAGCCTGATCGCACACCACGTGTTCCTCCAGGATGAACGGCTAAGATTGCTCTCGGCTCTTTGGGACCTGTCTTGCCAAATGATAAACCTTAGTGCCCCTCCTCCAGGCCTGCTTCTTTGTGACCAAGCGCCAAAACCATGGGCCCGACTCTGGGTGCTTTCGGTACTTCAAAGTTCGGAGTTCCAAGATGTGAGATGACAAGGGACTTTTACCCTTCAAACTTCTGAATGTCGATATGCCAACATGACTAGATCTTGCGCCATGCGTCACTGGATCGGACGACCCAGATTTTGTCTTGAAATATAGGTGCTTTCTCTGACACTATATATCGGGTAACTTGGTAGCCCCGAGATCCTGGTGACCATCCATCAGCTTTATAGATGGGTCTCAGCCTCTTGATAACAAAACTTCGCCCGCTTGCTTGACTTGTAACCTGAAAAGAGATTCTTCCATGTTGCGCTTGGGCGCTTCTCGTGCAACCTGCAAACCTGGGTACTTTTGTGCCCAAGACAAAAATTGTTGCTAACAGAAAGTACGAGTAAGTTCCAAAAATATCAGATACTGTCATAAGGGAAGTTGTTAAATGCTTCAAGTTGAGGCAAGTTTCTCATACATAAGTCACATCAACAAGTGCATCAACCGTCATTAGCTCATTATGGAGGTTGGGGAAATTAAAATAAATCAAGACGATCATACCACATATCCTCTACAACCCCTATCGACTATGTTTCATACATCCCGAGTTATACCCATCGCGCGGATGTGGAACATTAATTATTCAAAACATCTCATTGTAAGGCATTCATTTCTCCCTAGCATGTTTTGGCTCACTACCCCGCTCCACTACAAATTCTAGATGTTTTGTATGTGTTCTATGTAATGGCCAAGCTTATCCACCAATGGCGACTCATCTTGTGAGACCAATTAGATCAAACTCTGTGTTTTGGTCCTTTGTATAGTCACATACATCTAAGAAAATATGTTGTCGCACCATGGGATATCCTCAAAATGTGAGATGGGGTCTAGGGGGCAGTCAGAGTGCTAGGCCTGAGCCCCAACATGTCTGGGACTCGTTCTTATTGGAAGAAGTTATTCCTGAGGTTCCAAGGGAAAATTATTACCTTTGCGCAGAAACTATAGTGTCGCTCTGTGCGGAAACTGAAGTGGAAGAAACTATGCCGAAAGGACGCTGGCTGGAGAGAACACTCCCTCAACAATAGATACCGCATAGGAGAGGGAGGCCTAGGAAAAATAAGGAAGTTGGGGAACACCAAAACCCGATTGAATCATGTAATGATCCCAAGCCATTATGCAAGGATCATCACTGTTTTGGTGTCTTTTTAAACTTTTACTGGTTAGGGTATTTCGTCAAACACTTTGTTGATCTACTTGTTTAGATGTGTTTATATGTGTGTATGCAGCAAATAACAGAAAGAGATAACCATGGAACATACCTCAACCATATGCAATAAGATAGACAAGCCAAAACATCTCAATTCTTCATTATTCATAAAATACAGAAACCTGCTACAATGAAGATGTCGATCCAGAATGCTCAACAGATGGCCAAGAAGATAGAAAATAGATAAGAGCTGATACAAAATGCTCCCGCTAATACAAAAGATACCTCCAAAATCTGAATAAGAAATGAAGATCAATACAAGCAAATATGAATGCCAAACTCTCCAGTTGAAGAATGCCATGCTCGGATAGAAGGATGAAACCCTCAATAACTCGGCCCTACTACCAAAAGTGTCCAATCACCCTAAGAAATATGCCAACTGATAGAGCAGGTGATGGTAAGAACAACCCATGTTCTTGAATCTCCAAGATCCCTCTCAATCTCTGTAGATCTGAAATCCCCCACTGAATGGTGCGGCCCACTGGATGACTGAAGCCCTAGATAATTCGGCCCTACTGAAGGAAGCCTCCTAATGATATGAAACTCTCTAGAAATATAGATCAGGACACTGCAAGTCACTAGGTGAACTCTCAGGGTCAAATCTGAAGTGTAACCCCTCCAAACGGATTAGATCCGGATGTCAAAAACGCCCTCCTTCTCTTCAATTCGCCCCACTACTCAAGAAATAATCTGAGCCATAAAACTATCTCAGAAAGCATTAGATCTGATGTCCAAGTCCCTGTAATGAAAACCCAAGTGATAGAATCCTCAACGGCCCTGCCAATCTCCTACAACGAATATCTCTCCAAAGATGGTGCGCCCCCCTTGCTGGAAACCCCCAATGGTGCGCCCTCCTCCTCTTCCTGTGCCTGTGGCTATGTAGAACCTCTTGCACAGATGTATATCTGACTAGAATGATGTGGGATACTATTGCATCTCCGAGACCAAGCTTGGGACAAGCTAGGTGGAATCATTCACCACCGAATCATCCTCTAGGGTTTGTTAAGTCAAAACCCTCAAAACCCCCAAGAGATGGGCTCACTAGATAAAGCCATATATCAAACTGATAAACATACATGAATCCATGAGAAGAGGCCCTTGCCTTCCCTTTATACTTTTTTCTCTCCTTGTCCCTCCAAAGTGACTTTCATTTTATTAATATTTAATTAATTAATTAAATCTCTTTAATTAATTAGTTAACCTTTTTACCTTTGAAAAGATCCTTATCTCTCCTTGCGGCTTCCCTAGCCACTGAAAGTCACTTCTAGCCATCCCATCCTGTAGTGTTTCTCCTCCTGATTCCAATGAGCTATTACACTGAGAGGTTCCTCCAAGTAATGTGCCCCAAATGACCTCTTCAATGAATTCCATTGACTTATAACTCAAAATAGTCAAAATCATGGAAATCGTCGGAATGCAATGAAACCAAAGCCAACCTATGTGGAATGGCTCATAATGATGGAATATGATCATCGATACAAGATAGACCCCACAATGCCTCTCAAATACCCCTGTACTCACTATAACATCCATCTGGATACTTTGGTCATCATAACTCTCTGCACTGTGATGATGTCCCAAAGTGGGGACATTACAAATCGTGTGCATGATCAGCCACCGAAGAGTCCTTAATGCGCACTATCCGGATCGAACTAGTCGAAACGACAAATTAGGGAAGCAGGAGCAGAACGATAAGGGAAAAAACATGGGGTTCGAATGTTCGATATCCTAACTAGCACCTCGAGCAGACACAAATCGCCATAGTTGTACTTTACCAAGAGAATAGAGAATTACGATGACAGTTGGTGGCAAATAATTTTGAGGTTCCAGCACCGCAAGGCCGTGAAGGTAATGTAACCTGGCTCAAAAGATAACTTTAGGAAGCATAGTACATGATCGTGCAACTACGGGAAGCTCAAAGGGTGTTGGAAGAATAAAACATGAAAACACCTCAGGGAGAGTAGAAAAGCTAGAGGGAAGGTCCATGTGCAGAGGAGGCATGATTGGTGAAATCTGTTTTGTATTCTTAGACGCGATGCTGAATTTTGATATTTTTTTCCCTTTTTTACCATGAAAATTTTTACTTTCTCAATGTAACCAGGTCAGTTGGCCAAAAGGTATTGGTAGTACGTATTGTATGTAACTGAAACCCTATGGAAATCTAATATATAAATTCTCAAAATTTTGATGAAAGGACTTTGGTCATAGTAGTTGAATGCACGTTTTCCCTCTTGGCATGTAATTCTATTGTGTTCTTTGGCTAAGTTTCTTGTAAGTTAGCCTCGATTTCATACATAGTGTTGCTTTGTATTAGTGTTGGTATCTTTCTACGAAAACTCCCGACATCGACTAATTTCATCGTACAACACTGACATGGCATCACTAACTCGGGGCTCGGGAACTGCTAATGACTCAAGGGAAAAACTTGATCATATGTTTAACTTCTTTGGCAATGACACACGATAGGTGGGAGCAGATGGCTTGATAGCGTATCTCAATCGGGTCGGGGATTTTCTCAAGTCAAGAGCTTTAAGATAAACTTGGGACTGTTGACGTCGAAAAGTATCGGAGGTAGGATTTTGACAATAAACTCATTGCATGATTTCTTGTCGGTTACATCCTCGAAAACCCCCAATGCCAAAAACATTTCGGAAGTCAGCGATCGACGATATCCTTGCATTCTTCGTGAGCACTTACTCTTTTAATCATTCGTTGATGTTGAAGGGATTGGTCATTGGCAATATCCTTGGTGATTCTTGTCATGAAACAAGAGACTTCCATTTGCCAATGCTGATGAATATCGACGCTCGACAACCTTGGTTTTCTCGAGCCTTTCTTGTCACCTCTAATTCTTCCCGATGCCGAATTTCTTAAGCATGTCGGGGTAAATATTCGATTATCGATTCTTTAATTAAATGTTAGTATTTTTAAAGTTATGATGATTTTCACATGCTCAAGAAGACTTTAAAAGACTTAAATGAAAAAACAAAATGATAAGAAAAAGTAACAATTTTCTTACGAAAGTAGAATTAGACATTTGAAAGAGATCAAGTGGTACCCAGAAAAGTAAAATTTGACATAGGATTTTTAGGGTGTGTTGACGGCTCAACACCAACCTAAAGAAATCTACAGCTCCCTGAATTCCCTATATCCAACCATAAGGAGGATACAACCCCTTAATTCTTAGGCTCCAACCTGAAGGAAGCTCCAACTCCCTATGTTCTCCAACACCAACCGGAAGGAGGCTACGACCCCGTTTCATTGCCCCATCTCTCCACCCTAAAATACAAATGTAGATTGACTATCACTACCACAATCACTTCCACTTTCACTGTCACAGTCACTATCACATCAACCTGTAACATGTCAACCTCTCACTGTATCCAACCTATCACATCAACCTGTCACTATCAACCTGTCACATCAACCTATCATTGATCAACATGTCCAACCTGTCACTGTCATCGATACTCAACCAAATCCTCTCACATGGATCATATACCAAGGACACCTCTCAACTATATGTCCAATATCATCAACACATGCCTCCACCAAGCATGTACCAATATCACCGACATACCATCACAAGATATGTGTCTCAACGATGTACCAAAGCATGTACCAATCCATCAACATGTACCATACCAAGCATCAACCTTGTACCACAACTTGTACCACAAAAATTACATCAACCATGCACCAAATCATGCATCAAACCTGTACCATACCATCAACCATCAACCATGTATTGTCTCATTGTTGTGGGGTATTCTACCCTATGGACTAATAAGCTAGGGCTCTAAACTTATACGCAGATCATGACCCTTAAGATTTAACTTTTAACCTTCTACCCAAAATCTCAACCCCTTTTCAAGCAAACAATGGAAGAATCGACTCACCTTTTTAATGATGATTGGAGTAGATCCTCCGTTGAGCCTTCTATTTCCTTCCTGCTGCTGCCCCTTTTACAAAGCTTCCTGCAATCAAGGTAAGACTACACATGCATGCTACTAATCTACTAAAGGGTTAGAAATAACACATAAATCAAATATCATAGATGAGATTCATGAACTTGGGACGGGAAAAGCATCTTTTTCATTAGTCTCAAAATGAATCACTTACAATGAGTTCTGAGACTGGCCACCGTTCCTCGATCCTGATCCTGGGCTCCTCCTCTTCTTTTGTCCTCCAACTGCTGCAACATGAAGTTCTCCTGAAGCTTGAGGC
>JASDQU010099709.1:117988-136369 GCA_032191745.1 Picea mariana | reverse complement strand
CATTTTGCTAGCTCTCACATTTTTATTCATTCAGGGATCAGAAAGATCTTATCGGGGAGGCTTCATGCAGGATATGCCAGGAGAGTTTCAACACCTCAATAAATGGTCAGTGTAGTTTTTTGTCTTTTACTAAGGTTATTTTTATGTAGTATTATTTTTCACAAGTGACTTTTCTACTTTTGAGCCCTTACTGAACATAATATCCTCTCTTAGATTAATCGGAATTGACAGCATTGAGCGATCCCATTGGCATGTAAGCTTTCTGAACCATATATTTTAGTGTTTGGGTTTTGCCACATGCCTTTTTTTAGTAGTGTAGTTAGATTAGTTGAATAGTTGATATTTATAGAGGTTTGAATTATTGAACAAAGGTTGTCCTTATTGAATTGGAGGAGAGGGATTTAATATGCAATAGAGTAATAAATATCTCTATGGATGAATTAGCCATTTGTATTTCTGAAAAATGTTTGCATGTATTCTGAATGGATTGATGAATGTGAGCGTGTAAATAATTCTGGATAAATGGATGCATCTGCAGACTTAGATAACATATCGCGTATATCTTGAATATAGTAATTCAATATATGGATGTTTCTTTTCCTGAGATTATATCTGAAATCTGTGAGAGCATCTGCAGTTTGGATGTGCACCTTCCTCATAATGTGCAATACAGGAAGCCATTTGAACAAATTCACAATATTCTTCTTTGGCCTGTCATGTTCTTGGACCATGTTTGAAAAATGACTCTGATGTTGAGTCACTTAATATATCTACTACACGGATTAACTGTGTATATGCCAATTAACATTGGTTGTTATTTGAAACTAAATGGATTAGTTGTGTATATAACAATAACATTGGTTGTTATTTGAAACTAAACTTGGAATATATATGTGATGTATATCTGCAGGCCAAACTTGCTATAGTTGTTGAAGTATTTAAATTTGTATTTGTTCGCCCCTTGTTTTGACCGAGTATTGGGATATTGAATTTTACATGGTTTGACATTTTCAAATGTCTTGGCATGAGAGATTATGAGCTTTATATCTGGAGTCCATATCTGTTATGGTTGTTTCAAATTGCTACAATTTTCATTCTATGAATTTGCTCTTCTGCTCAATGTATATATACATAACACTTCCATTCTATGTGTGAAGTTGTTGTGCTAGTCAAAGGATACAAAGCAATACCTACAATGACTTCAAGTTGTATTATTGATGATATAATTGTTTGCTAAATGTCAAACAAATTGTTAGAGGTTTCAGTGAATGCTGTGGAATTTATGTTGCTCAGCTATCACATTGGTATATGGGATCTTGTATTGGATGGCACTTGTTTCAACTTACCCAAGAAAGTAAAATATTATTTTGATCCTTTCTAAAAACAAGGACTTACTCTCTAGTATATTTTTGTAGTCTTATTATGCATGATTGCACTTGAGCTTTTGGACTTTAGATCAACAATTGCGACTTCGTGTGATAACACACCCGAGACATATCTTAGTGATCCCAAACCTCATTAGACAAGACCCCCTTTACCATTGGAAGTTAGTCCTCCTCCTCAACCAAACTTGCCTAAGACCGATGATATAGATTTAAATATTGATATGGCTAGTATTTTAGCAAAGTTTAATGTGCATGTTCCTCTCAGTATTGATATTGTATTTTTTTTTTAAATACCTTCAACACAGTCGCTATTGTGATGTATTGGAGTGTCTCTCCCATAGAAACCACATCGGAGATGATACCTCTTAACGTCGCTCTTGCCATGTCCAATACGTCTCTCTTGCCACCTCCAAGACGTCGCTCTTTCCACCTCCAAGAGTGTCTCTCCCATAGAAACCACGTCGGAGTTGATACCTCTTAACGTCTCTCTTGCCATGTTAAGGACGTCTCTATTTCCACTTCCAAGACGTCGCTCTTGCCACATTCTGGACATCTCTCTTGCCATGTCCCAGATGTCTCTCTTGCCACGTTCTGGACATCTCTCTTGCCACGTCCAAGACGTCGCTCTTGCCACGTTCTGGACGTCTCTCTTGCCATGTACAAGACGTCTCTCTTGCCATGTTCTGGACGTCTCTCTTGCCACGTCCAAGACGTCTCTCTTGCCATGTCCAAGACGTCTCTCTTGCCACGTTCAGGACGTCGGTCTTGCCACCTCCAAGACGTTGGTCTTACGAAGAAATCTATGTCGTCGGAAAATAGATGTCATGTGAAACGAAGTTTGAGGGGGTCTGTTGTTTATCGTTCTTCCGACAATATAAAGTGGCAATTGCGTCGAACACGTCATCAGAATTTGACCCAAATGTACTAGTGCAGGTATGCTTATGTGTTAATTTTGAGGCTTATGTTTATTTTGTTATGGTACATGCTTGAGGAATGTCATGGTAGTGATTGTGCATGGTACACATTGGTTATGAAATCATACCTTGTTAGAAGTACACTCTTGGCTATATTGACATCTTGTTTGGTATATGTCATGGTTATGGTTTATCATTAGAGACATATATTTATGATGTTGGCACAAGGTTGAGATACACACTTGGTATATGGTATCATATGTATAATATACATCTCTTGATGTTATTGGTACCTGGATGGATGATTGGCATGATGTAACATCCCCGACCATCCAAATACCGGGTAATGCTACCAGCAAAACCTTAACTTAGTATTTAAAGATATGATACCAAATTGTAGCATCCCTGACCAACACATAGACCGGGTAACACTACTATGCGAAAACATTCACACACACACACACACACACATATATATAACATGTATTTTAATGTAAATAAAACACATAATACAAAGTTATTGTTACCATTCATATTCAAACAAGATTAACAGTAAATCCACATGCATCGAAACACATGATAACATTCAAGCATTAGTAGCATAAATATGCATAACATATAAATTAAGCACATAATGATAATTATCTTTTAGCTGGAGTAAATACACCAACTACGTGAAGACCTTCCATGAACCTCCCAGCCATAGACCATGCTTCTCATCACGCTCAGCAGTGGGTCACCCCCGAGCTGGGACTAAGCTCCACCCAAGGCAAGGGAATCCTAGACTAGGCTGAGGTTACAGGAACACTGCACAATGCAACTGAAAGGATTCTCTCCAGGATCCTTTTTACGCCCACTACTCACGAAATCTCATTCCCCACATGCCTGCTCCACCCCAGGAGTATACACCTTCACTTTCACACAGTCCATCAGCTACTTCACCTCCCTTGCCTTGGGTTTCATCAACAGGCTGGATCAGGAATTCTCAGAGCTTCGTAGTTGGTGATGGACTCTCTCTGGGAGAAAACCACTTCCCAACAAACTCTCTCACCTGGAGAGAGTTGCTCACAGGATTGACAACTTGCCTCTTCATCCATGGGCCTGACAACTCGCTTCTTCAACCAATTTCAAATCAATTCCTGCAAGGTGAGGACAACAACCACTGGTCAATACAACTCAAGAAAACAGAAGGAAACAAGCCACACTCAGTCTAGGAATTGCATGGCCACAACCGCCAACAACCATGACACACACATGACAAAAACATATACGGGATGCTCAGGCTTCACAGAAGATACGACTCAGTCCATGGGTTTGCAACTTGTTTTAGGATGCGTGACAAGGGATCAACGCAGAGATCATTTTTCTAACAAAACATGATAGACATAGGATGGAAGAATGGACAGGACGAACAACCTTCCCGTGAGGGTTTCCTTCACTATGCATGGTTATGTAGATGCAGACACAGAGGAAAAACGAGTTCAGACGAGCATCCCAGTGAACTCAGAAGGAGAATGAAAAAAAAGGATAGTGACCCCCAACACGAATGACTCATCAGTTTTAACTGCATGCACCCAAGTCGACACTTGCCTTTCTGGAGCCACATGAGTTCAACTTAGCACATGTTCCTTTTCCAAGAACTTAGGAAAAAACTGGGTCAATTGACCACCTTAGCCTTTTAGGAAATAATAATAAATTATTATCTCCTTTAGAGGTAAGCCCCCTAGCTTAGCCCCTAGGCCCACACACTTATCCTCCTCCCTTACCCAACCTTGTGGAAGCTTAGTCCACCATCACTCTTTCTTCATGGTCGGTCTGCACACAACGATGTTTATATTTTATTAATGATCTGCATAATTACATATACAAAATCAAGCTCTTAGCCTTTAACACCTAGGCTCTATGACCTAGTAAACACATAATCCCACCAACTTATCAACACTCAGCTCACCAGCCTACAAAACATGTTTACAATTTATAAATATAACTGGTGCTCATCCTTAGGGATATTACAATCCCCTCCCCTTATTTTTGCACTTTCCTCAGTGCAACTTTCACACAACATTAGCAAGATTTCCAAAATCTTCAAAAAGATGCGGGTATTTTGCCTGCATAGCATCCTCATGCTCCCATGTCGCATCCTCAAGACCGTACCAGGTCCACTGGACCTTTACAAGCCCTATGGCTCGATTTCGCAGTTGTTTTCTCTTCCAGTCCAATATGCGCACCAGATGCACTTGCAAGACACCTTCTTGCTCCACCTGAATCACATTCCAATCAATAACATGATTAGCATCAGGTATATATTTCTTAAGAAATAAAACATGAAACACATTATGTACAATCATGGATGCAGGTAATGCAAGCATATATGCAATGTATATATATGTAAATACAAGCAATTCTAATAACATTATAACCTGTATACAAGATACACAATCATACAATAAATAAAGAATTGTACTTATCTTTTGATTAAGAAGTCCTTCCACATCAACATGGTCTAGACCAAGGTACCAAACCTCAACAACACTCCAACCAATGATCTCTCCTTCCCCACATGCATGTCCCACCCCACGAGTTTACACCTTCACTGTCACACAGTCCATCAGCTACTACACCTCCCTTTCCTTGGGCTTCAGCAATAGGCCGACTCAGAAAGTCTTAGAGCACCATGGCTCTTGGAGTTCCAACTTCCCTCAAGGTCTCCAGGTACCCTCCAAGCGTCATACTTTGAATCTATCCCCACACTTCTCTGTTCAAGGCTCCATCCTTCTCCAAGGCAACCCAAGGAGAAGTGTACACACACTCAGATCCACTAGGGATCCATAGGGTAAGATCTATTGTCTCCAATCAACATCTTCCCCAAGCTATTCTTGTAGTCAACATTCCAACTTTAATCAACATTATCTCATCTGCATCACCCACATGCATTTATCATGAGAAAACATAAAAGAATTCATTTAGGAACTCCAACTAGATCCAAAAGGAAATTCAACGTTTTCCCCAAAACATGAAATTCTATTTCATAATTCATGTTGGTTGTTGCCATAATATGAATGCATCCATTCTTGTAGTTTTCCACATGCACCAAACTGCATACAATTTTTCCTGTAATGCTTCATCTTGCATACAACCAACAAATTGTTAGTATTTTTTGTACATCATAATTCAACATGTACAACACCTTATGCAATGATCTTAGAATTTCCTGCACCTAGCAATTCAATCACAATTACCCAACAATTTAATAATCTAGAATGACTCGTCATTCTATGCATATGCATGTTCACAGTAATATTTGTAAGTTCATTACTTCTTTTTCTGAACAAGAAAATTTCATGTAGTCAATTCTCATGTGACTACTTGACTTGCAACTTTCCTATTGCAATGTGTAACACCTCCTTGAAATGTCCTCAACTTCATGAGTTAACAACATTTCAGCTGTTAGTAACAATCATTTCCATGCAATAATATATATGCATGTACTTACAAAACTCATTCAGCCATTGCATTTAGTACACTATTCTATCTCTTACTATGCATGAGTGCAATTCTCTTGCATACTTATTTAGTGCACCTTGCATTGAATTACATAATGCTATTTATCTCAGTCATGTATCTCACCATCCATAAGTTGGAATTCTGGCCAATGTGTTGACACATTCTCCACAGACTTCCTATTTTCTTCCCAAATAATTGGATGCCTTCTTTTTTGACCCGAACACTACACCAAGAATATAATTCTGTGGTGTACATTAGTGTTAGCAAAAAGGTTGCAGTCCAAGTTTTATTTAAAGGTAGGAAGCTTTTAGTACCTGTGTGGCTCATAACTTTTCCATATTCGTACCTTGACATATTCAACCATGTCCTGGTCTCATACATGACTAGCTTACTGACATTCATTCCTATATCAAGTTCTTATCTTTTGATTCTTTGGTTATTACCCCATAACCAAATTAACATGAAATTCTATTATGTCCTTGTGTGCATTCAGAAGATAAAAATATTTGAATTAATATAGGCCTCCAGCATTTACCACATCCAGTGGTATGCTCTCAATAATATAATCATGTGATTTTATAAAATAACTCTGGTTGAGGAAATTCTTACCTAAATTTCTTTTCAACAATTATGCAAAAAGAGTAATAAAAAAGCATACTTGCATGACTGCCATTAATAAATTTTATACTACCTGAATGTTTGATGACATTAGAAGCTTTCATACTTCTTTTATCAAACTTATAACCAACACTTCATCTTTTTGTTGCTTCCCTCCTTATGTAGAAACATCATAAAAAACACTTGCAAACATGCAAGAATTCTTTCCTTTGGCTAACTCAACAAGTTGTAACATACTTGTTGCCATAGAAATTGCAGCAACTTCTTTTCCATGTGCAACTTTTCCTTATTGATCCCAAAAGTCTACAATTCTTCTCGGATTCTTGAATCTTCTTGTGCTCTCACTGTGATCATTGTGCATGATTATTCCTTCCCTTAGCACTTTTGATGCAGTGCCCCCACCTCAGTGGGGTCTGCTGACCTCCCGGTCAAAGGATATTTCAATCTTTTCATTCAAATTGACTCTTTGGGCTCGTGATTGAACCCAAAACAATTATACACAGGCCCCCTTTTTTTCCTTTAGACGCAGGTCCTCACAAACCCATGGGCTATTCCTGTGCGCTTCCAAAACTCCAAGTTGCAGGCACTAGACCCTTTTTCATTATCCCTTTCCTTCATAAGACCGTGGACTATGACCTCATGCAAAAATGTGATTGCGGGCATGGGAAAGAGTGGTTTTAGGCCAACCCACTTTTGTCCACACAATTCACCTCCAACTGCCACGTATCACTTTGTTAAAACCATGGTATAAATTGTGGCCCGCTTTTAGATTTTTAACATATGAGAAAGTTTTGGCCCCACAATCTAGCTCATCCATCAATCTCCAATCCCTTGGTGATGATATACGATCAATGACTACTATCTATCCACCTTCCACATGTGATCCCATATCTACATGATCTGTCGACACGTAGCTCCCTTCCAAATCAACGACGATGGTTGATTCTGGCTCTCCGATCCTCATGAGTTTCAACTCTCAACTATCCTCTTTTCCCGTATGGAAATCTTCCAGAGTGGAAGATCTATTGACACCTATCCTAAAAAATCGAATAGTTCTAATGAACTTTGAATCTCTGGCCTTCGAGAGTTCTCATGTATCCACACAAACAAATCTCCAGAGTGAGTTTCCTTGGAGTGATAGATATTCTGCCATGCATCCTCTCCAAATCAACAACCCTGATTCTCTTTGGGACTTCAGCTCTTTCCGACCAAAACTATATCAACGGTCCTTCGACCTCCTCCTTGATCAATGATCGATATCTCCTTCGAGACTTTGACACTTGCACCCTCTACTTTCCTCCAAAGTGCTCCATACCTGGAGTTCCATATCTGGCGCCACACATCTACTTTCATATCAACGACCAAGATTTACTTCGGATGTTTCTCCTCCTCCTTGTCCATAAACTTCTGAAGTTGTGGATCTTACGCCACCTGTCCTACTTGACGATGGACGGTCCCAAATCACTTAGGGAATTAGGAACTTTGACAAGTCCACTCTCCTGCGCACACAAGGGTTAAGTCTCATGAGCTTACCTTTGGATCCAATGGTTGTTATTCCTTCTCGCTCACACCCAAGGATGGGATCTGTTCCTCTCCTTTGCACTTCCTATGTTCTATTGGACACTGATCTAATGATCCAGGCTCCTCCCCATAATCTATATGATGACTGTTGTCACTCCTCCTCCTGATATTTTGACTTCTTCTTCCTTGGAATATTTTGTCAGTGTTCAAAGGCTTCGACCTTTGTGTTGTAGGAAAATCTCCCTGTGGACAGGTAGATTTCCTCTTGAGAGTTAGACTCTTAACTCTAAGACAAAAGATGCTTAACATGGACATTGACTTCCTTTTAGATCTAATCAAGATAATGAACAAAAGAGAAGGAGGAAAGCATGTACCTTATGAACGTCGTTTGTCTCTGCAAGGTCCAGGATGTGCTTCGATCTTGAGCTCCTTGGTAGATCCTGCAAGACAAACAAAAGTACAAACAACTTCCTACTCTACTGAAATTAGCTAAAACATAGATCCATCTACTGTAGACAAACTTATATGGAACAAGTACAAGTTTGAAAGAAATAGGCCAAGCATTGATTATATTGATGAGAAAAAAGTGTTACTTACACCCATGGATGTAGTGCAGCAGCTTCACCAAGCTCTCATTGTCCAAACCCTTGCTTAAACAGTCCACACACAGAATGTTGATGCTCCAAATGACATCTTCCTCATGAGATCATAAGTTAGATGCTTCGCAATACTTTCCATCTCTCCTTCCTCCATGTAAATCCCTCATTATATAGGATTTGGAGGCTTAACCACCATGGAGAGGATCTCTCATCAAATCCACTAAGAAAGGGATCTCTAATATATTTAGGGAGAAAATATCTCTTAAGGATTCTGGGGAGGAAATATCTCTCAAGGATTTTAAGGAGGAAATATTTCAACCATCCATGAGATCCTCCACCTTCCCTAAAAAATAGGAAACCAAATGTGAGGTGGATTCTCACACTTAATTTCTTTCTTTTTCATGAATATTAATAATAATTCATGTGCACTTGATTCTCACACTTAATCAATTCCTTTTCCATGAATATTAATAATAATTCATGTGTACTTGGTATATTGGCCTTCGTGTAATATATCCCTCGTCGACATTGACTAGGGATTGTGACATAGGATATCCCATGGTGTTAAGGTGTATGAGACACTTATATGACACTTTACGACACTTAGGGTGAGGTACCTAGGTGTGAAAATTTCATGTGTAATAGAATTCCCCCTAAAGTGTGAGGTCAGAAGAGAGAATGATGGCTGAAACACTTTACAAATCTTTAAAGCAAGGGTGTGGAATTGGAGAACCTGGTAGAAGCTGCAAACAAACATCCAACAAATATTATGACATGTTTCAAACCCAAGGTAGGCATACCTATGCTTGGGTGATAAAGACTTGCAAGATATGGCCGCCATAAAATACACTGCGGATCCATAATTATATTGATAAAAGGTATAGCCACAGAGGATATAGTGTGGATCTATACTCCTATGACCTGAATTTATCATAGCCATGAAGAATACACAGTGGATCTATGAGATAACAAGACATAGCCACGACTAATACAAAGTGGATCTATGTGACAGTATATGTGTCATTGTTCAAGAGAAACTCCGTCGCAACCTGGGCAAAGTACATATCAGAGTGATCGCTCAACCCAAGGTCTTCTTACCAATCCCGATGTAGTACAAATATAACCATGCGAATAGATTTCTTGATGTTGAACATGGATGAAACCACTTGATTACTGGTCAATGATGTAAACCATTAACAAGCGTGATGGAAATCACCATTGATGTCAATGATTCCCAAGGTACCCTAGTACATTCGAACAAATGTGAATGGATGAGATGAAGTCGAACATCCATGGAATCATCCAATCAGAGGTCAATGATGTAAACCCACTTTCGAATGTGAGGAGGCCTGCCATTGAGGCATGCAGGTACCAAAGTACTAATTGGTTTCTAAGTCTAGTTCCTGGATAATGTGTTGAAGTCGACATGAATAGACTTGTCGAAGGAGGGCCTTGATATATCCCCTATCAATGACATGAAACAGAAACAGATATGTAATTGGTAGATCAAATGAACATGGAATGACACAAGTATTGAGACAAGATATTTTTGATGGTTGACTCTTGAGGCAGATACTTCCCTTGAACACTGAGGCATGACAGCAGAAACATGACATTGACCAAAACTTGATGATGCAGTGGATGTTGTGACTTATGGCAGGTGACCCAAAGGAGTATAAGAAAATCAAAGGATTGGCTCAGTGCAGAAGTTCAGTGGATTAAGATGTGTGCAAAGACAAAGGGTCATGTTCAAGGGTGACTCTAAGAGTTACTGGTAATGTTCTAAAAAACTGCTTGGCTTTCTTCTTTCAATTTTTTCCCCCATCCAGATAGACGAGTACCTATTTTTAATTTAACGAGCTCAAGGAGGGTAACACATGCTCGATATAACTCACCTTTGGTAATTTCCTCTTCCTTTGTTTAACAAATTTGAAGAAGTAAGGGTTCGGTCTCATATGGGCCCTTCAATGCATGATTGTTTTAACGAGTCCATAGAAGGTAAACTCGATAGTTTTTCATTTTTAGAGAGTCTGAAATGACTTAAAGAAGATTCCAATGTTGTCCTTTTTCGTAATGTTGGTCTTGCGAGGCCGAAAAAGAGATAAATCATCACTCGAAAGATGCCCTTTCAAACATTTTAACGAGTGGGAAAGGAAGCAAGATCAATCGACAATCTTTTCATGTTTAGAGAGTCTGAAAAGACCTTAAAGGAGACTCCAGGGGGTACCTTTTTTGTGTATCCATACAGGTCCGAAAAAGAGATAAAATTTTACCTGGATGCATTATCATGTATTTACAAGCACGAGAAAGAATAAATACTAAGCTCGGTATTCCCCCAACTTAAAATCTAGTGGCTTATCTCCAGAATGATCATCAAAGGATGGAGACATGCCCTTCGGGCTTCAATTCATTCACCAACTTTGAGGTTGTCACCGATTTCTCTACTAGATGATAAAAAGGAGAAGGGTGGATGAAAAGAAGGTTCAAGAGAGGTGACTATTTCATTTTTTAACGAGCTTGACATAGGAAAAGAACTATGCTCAGGGTTCCATGTTCGATCCCCATAGTGTGGGTGATTTTAAACCTTTCCAACACGCTAAAGACATGACACAAGTTGAGGCTCCCTCATCTAGAATAGTTCAGTGGATTTGTTGATTGTGAACAACAACGTCAACTTGGAAATCAAGTTGGTGGGAGAGTCGAGACGCATAATTGTCCAGGTTGAACATGATATGGTTGGACGACTCAGGATCAACATCGCCAATAGCGACCAAGAGCGTTCTATGTCGACTGGGGCAGTGTTGTAGAACTTCTAACGCAAACATAGCACATGGTGCTTGAGCCAAATCTTTAACAACGTTGTATTTCTGGGTGGCATGTGAAAGAGGATTAAATGTAGCTTTACAGATAGTTCTCTTAGGAGGACATAATATAGAGTCGAACGCAGGTTTCTCAATCTGAAGTGGTCCAGATGAAGGATTAACTGATGGTAGACTAACAGAGGACGGTGATGGATCCGGTAAAGTACTGATACCATTAGTGTCTTTTCCTTTGTCAAGGTTACATGGTGTGTCGTATGTCTTATAGAGAGTGTTCAAATTAATCCCATTAAACATATAAATATGTGCACTCGTCGAGGCCTCATCATGAGGATGGTTAGCACTACCCCGAGGAGAGGGGGTTTGAGCAACCATGGATTGTTTCTATGGAAAAGGCTGAGTAAGCACAATGGGTTGTGACTTTCCTTGGAAAATTTTGGCCACTTCATTGCGAAGTGGATAGTATTGAGTGTAGTGATCATCACCATAAATGATACACAGGAATTTTAGTTTCCGTGGTGTTTGATTTTCAGTAGCAGGTGTTTAAACTTGATTATTTGGTTATTCATTGTTATTGGTATTTTTTGATTTATTCTTTGTCTTCTTATTACCTCCAGATTGTTGTGAAGGGGCAGATTGAAATTCATTCACCTCAGAGATATGATTTTGGGGGGAGGTAGAGGAGAGTATGAGTGATTAGGAAGTAGATTGAGTGTTGACGGAACCGATAACACCATCCGCATGAGATGATGATGACGACTTAGATGGATTGTTATTAGCTCGAGCAACATTCAGAAGCAAATCATACAAAGTACCAGATTGTGAATAAACAAAATCTAAGTATTGAGCCTGAGCAATGGCTTGTTCCTCTGTGACCGCGCTACCCATAGCGATATCGCGAGCGATCAGGGGTAAAAGTGATTTAGTAAACCATTCTGCCAATAATATGTCAGGAATGATTACCTTGATCATCCTTCGTCGTCGTCTCCACTCATGAATATGGTCAGAGATATGCATAGAGTTAATTTGACGAAGGGAGGTCAAGAGTTCAGTACCCATCTCGTAGTCAATAGGTAGTTGAAAGTGTGTGAGGAAAGACATGGCAAGGGAATTGAAATTATGAAAAGAAGCACGTGGTAGTTCAATACACCACTTTGTTTCTGAGCTTGTAAGTGTGCGTTGGAAAAGACACAAACGTAAAGAATCATCCATGAGGGATTTTGATGAACAACACAAATGGAAAGTCATCACATGGTTGTTTGGATCTTCGCTAGATTTTCCATCAAATTTTGGAATATCAGAGGGAAGTTTTGCTGGAATGACTAGCCAAACCGGTGAATGAAAAATAGGATCATTAGTTAACCGAGACAAGTCTGGGAGATCCAGAGTCGCAAGGAAAGGTAGTTGTCGGTTAATTTGTGGATGATACTGGTGTGTCATAGGAACACTAGTAGGACCATAAACTGGGTTAGGTGGATAGTTGTAACTAGTAGGTCCTTCGACATACGATGGTTGTTGGCTAGGATAAGCAAGATTCGATGATGGATGAGAAACATTTTCATAACTCGATCGGTTCTGAGCATTATAGGCCGGGTGATTTTCTTTCCCATAAGGAGGATAAACATTTTTCCCTTGAGGGTGGTGAGGAGAAGATCCTGGAGGTGGATACACATTAGACCCATGAGGAGGATAAGGTTGTTGTCTCGGAGAACTCCAGGTGGTGTTTGGGATACTGCCCAGATAAGGTTGTTCGTAATATGTTCTGGAAGGAACATGATTTGATACTCCTCCTAGTGGGTTATGAGACGAGTGTCCCCCAATGCGAGGTTGAATAAAGGTGCCTCCTGAAGATACTCCCCAGGATTGTGAAGGGTTTCCAACAAACGAAGGTTTCCCCCCTACCAACGGTGGATTAATGACCGAGGTATGACTGGAAAATGGAGGGTGCCCTCCAGGAGGATCATGAAAAGGGGTTTGTCCCCCAGGAGGGGTAGGCCCACCATAGAATGGTAGTCCTCCAGGAGGGAAAGGTTCATTAAATGATGGTTTCCCTCCAGCCGGTTATGTTTGGTTAGCAGGGGTTTGCATTCTCGGCTGAAAAGATGTCCCTACAGGATCGTGTGGAACATGTGGAGTTGTAGAGTAAAAGCTCGTAGAAACTGGGGTAGGGATTGAAGTGCTTTGGAGATGAGAAAAAGGGATGAGTCCGGTAGTGGGATGGACTTGTGTTGACGTAACAGTAAGGTTAATGACCTGATTGACTGGGTGACTCATGGTTTGACCGGACAGTCTTGTTTCACCAGGAGGGTCATGAGGATAAAAGGGTTGTCGAAAGGATTCAAAATTTTCATAGAGATTGCGTCCCGATGAATTCCTCCATATAGAATGAGTAGGTGTGGGATGTGTATCTACTATAGTGCTAGGATGAACATGGTTCCTATACTCATCACCATAGGTTGGTTCTGTGGATCCCATATATGTGTCGGTAAAAGGTCTCTCTGGTAATCGTGGGACCTCTTCGTCTATGACATTCCCAAGGGAGTCTAAACGAAGAAAAATTGGTTCAAGAGGAGTTACGAACACAGAGGTCGTGTGAGGAGTGGGATGTTCAACCATGACCAAAGCGCCTTCTGAGTGATCTAACAGAGGAGCAATAACACTTCCAGCGTCAGATTGATTTTCTACCTCTCCACGGTAGTTGTCTTCTTGAGGGTTAGGAGGTAAGGGTTGATAGCCTTCCGAAGGTATCCCTTGCATCCTATGTGATCGACGAAGAAATTTATCATCTACAGGCTCAACTTTGGAGAATAACAGAAGGCACTAAGAATCTAGGGCCAACTAACAAAAAGAAACAACATACGCTAAAAAAATCTAAGAATCAACCAAGCAAGAAAAACTTCTCTCGATGATCGTACTAGTTGGTGATGAAATCCAATGTCGTGTGATCAAGTCAAGAAGGGGCTAGGATATGGTGGAATAGTTACAAAGGAGACCTACTTAAAAGACTTTCACCTTGGTGCAAGCTTCCACATATTAATTGTGGATTTACCCTCCAAGGAGCTCGAGTGAGTTTGACCAATGTTTGTTCCAGGTACAGTGAGACTTCCCTTCACCGTCACCTTGTGTAAGTACCTAAATATTATGGCAACTAAATACACCAATTCGCAGTGAGTCCCTGGGTGGGTATAGTCGACAGTCTAATCCGAAATGTATGGGAAGGATAACAAGTCCGAAATCAACCCAAGAGGCTCCCACACATAATCGTGGGTATACCTTCAAGTGACCCCCAATATATGATCTGACCACTACAAACAGTTGAACCACAGAGGGATAATATCCGTAATTAACTTGAATGTGACCTCATGCGTAACCATTGTGTGAGAGGGGGATCCTAGAAAACCTATACGACAATTGGATTTGACTCTTCCTAGCTCAGGATGCTAATGTTTGTTTTGGAAACTTTGGAGAGTTGTACTCACAGCCTAATCCAAAGTGTTAATCCTAGTCTAATGTTGGTGAATATCCTAAAAATAAAAAATGTTCTAGATAATTTTTAATTAGCGTTCGTTTTACAGTTGTTCTTTACTCAAAGGGTGTATGAAAGTGAAACAGATCGAATGATGACTCAATTCCCAAAAAATGCATAAAAGATGATAAGCAATCATTTCTTTTCAATGAATGCCTATTTAAGGGAGAGAGAAAGAGTTGTTTTCACTATCAAACACTAATAAGGAATGTCCTCAATCAATTTGTTCTCAATCAAATCCAATGTAATGCTAAAACATTTCAGAAATGCCTTCTAATATGCAAACCAATCACTAAGATGTATCTTTGTTATTTGTATGCGAATGATGATTAATTCAATGCAAAACTTCTCCTACCAACTACCCTTTCAGATCAAGGAGATTCGGACAAGCATAAGCAGATTTTGCACAAACAACACACCCTCTTGCTATGATTGAAACAAGAAGCAAAAAAGAAAACAAAAGAAAACAAAGCAAATAAAAAAAATCTCAAATAAAATAAAGTTCCTAAGAAAAAATGACCTCAAATAAACAAATAAGATGATTCATATATTTTTGATGCCCTTCACCATATTTCATTCTCAGTCAGATAAGAGAGAATAAAGCAATGGATTGATTCCAAGTTCTCAACAACAGAAAAACTCAAAATAAGGAAGAAGGTCACAAAATCTGAACAACAAAAAGCTTATTTCTTAGAAAGCATAGTGTCAAAGGTCAATAGGAAGAAGTATTGAAGCAGAAAGAAGCTGAGCAAGGGAAAAAAACCGAGACTGGACTTCAGAAAAGACAACCCTGGAAGGTTTTTTTGCAGAGGAAAAGGTGGTGCTCCGGTGTAAGGTGAACCAGAGCACTATAACACTCTGTTCAAAGCCAATAGGGAGTGCTAGTGCTATTCTAACATAGGCAGGGGATCGCTGGTGTCTTAAAACCCATAAAATTGTAAAACAAAACCCAAAAACTCAGACAAAATTTGTCAATCAAAATGAATGTGATGGAATAAGGATTCAATCAGCATATTCACTCAGACATACAGGGTGAACAAGGTCTAAAAAGAACAAAGGGTAAGACAAGGTCTGTGAGGAAAACCAAAATCGAAAGTTTCGATTTGCTCCCCAGTGTAGTTGCCAATTTCTGTTGTAGGAAAATCTCCCTATGGACAGGTAGATTTGCTCTTGAGAGTTAGACTCTTAACTCTAAGACATAAGGTGCTTAACATGGAAACTAACTTCCTTTTATATCTAATCAATATGATAAAAAAAAGAGAAGGAGGAAAGCATGTACCTTATGAACGTTGTTTGTCCCTGCAAGGTCCAGGATGTGCTTCGATCTTGATCTCCTTGGTAGATCCTGCAAGACAAACAAAAGTAAAAACAACTTCCTACTCTACTGATATTAGCTAAAACATAGATCCATCTACTGTAGACAAACTTATATGGAACAAGTACAAGTTTGAAAGAAACAGGCCAAGCATTGATTATATTGATGAGAACAAAGTGTTACTTACAACCATGGATGTAGTGCATCAGCTTCACCAAGTTCTCCTTGTCCAAACCCTTGCTTAAACAGTCCACACACAGAATGATGATGTTCCGNACAAACTTATATGGAACAAGTACAAGTTTGAAAGAAACAGGCCAAGCATTGATTATATTGATGAGAACAAAGTGTTACTTACAACCATGGATGTAGTGCATCAGCTTCACCAAGCTCTCCTTGTCCAAACCCTTGCTTAAACAGTCCACACACAGAATGATGATGTTCCAAATGACATATTCCTCATGAGATCATAAGTTAGATGCTTCACAATTCTTTCCATCTCTCCTTCCTCCATGGAAATCCCTCATTATATAAGATTTGGAGGCTTAACCACCATGGAGAGGATCTCTCATCAGATCCACTAAGAAAGGGATCTCTAATATATTTAGGGAGAAAATATCTCTTAAGAATTTTGGGAAGGAAATATCTCTCAAGGATTTTAAGGAGGAAATATTTCAACCATCCATGAGATCCTCCACCTTCCCTAAAAAATAGGAAACCAAATGTGAGGTGGATTATCACACTTAATTACTTTATTTTTCATGAATATTAATAATAATTCATGTGCACTTGATTCTCACACTTAATCAATTCCTTTTCCATGAATATTAATAATAATTCATGTGTACTTGGTATTTTGGCCTTCATGTAATATATCCCTCCTCCACATTGACTAGGGATTGTGACATAGGATATTCCATGGTGTTAAGGTGTATGAGACACTTATATGACACTTTACAACACTTAGGGCGAGGTACCTAGGTGTGCAAATTTCATGTGTAACACTTTGACCTTTCTCTTGCGAGTCCGCCTCTTGGATATCGTCTCCGCTATCGTAATAATTATCTCTTCTGAGCTTTAGGACTTAGAACAATTTTGAATCCTACGCACTCTTGCATTATCGCTTCTGAGCTTTTCGATTTACTCAGTCTCCTAAGGGTCTCGACCCTTCTGTTTCCTTTCAAAGGAAAACTTTGTGCCCTCCTGGCAACCTTCTTCTTAAAGCACACCTTGTTGAGCGATTTCTACAGAGTGTTCAACAAATCTATGAGTATCTTCCTTTGATACTCTTCTCCCTGAACTTGACAAAGATTTCTCTCTGTGCACACTTGCACTCACTTGATTCCTACCTGGCAGAGCCCTACAAAGTTCTTAGTGACTCTGTCTCTCTCTGAACTCAACACAAAGTTATTCCTATGCACTCCTTGCACTTCTGCTGATGAAGGTTCAACGATATCTCTC
This sequence comes from Picea mariana, assembly GCA_032191745.1. Taxonomy (NCBI): domain Eukaryota; kingdom Viridiplantae; phylum Streptophyta; class Pinopsida; order Pinales; family Pinaceae; genus Picea; species Picea mariana. The sequence goes on along the minus strand of JASDQU010099709.1, from coordinate 118,707 downwards.
TTGAGCTTATTTGAGGTTAAATTACCTCTGTCAATGCACTCCTTGCAGATGATGAGCACTGCTTGCACTCGAAAACTCAAAGAATGTTCAACAACACAGGTATTCCAACAGAGGACAAACACCTTCAGTAACCACTCACATAACCAGATCAAATATCAACACACCGATGTTTTCACGTGGTAAAACCCCTACGGGGAAACATCCACGGCCCCAGCCAACACGGCCACTTGGAGCAGTTTATTAATGCAAAGAAAAAGATTACAAAGAGATTTTACAAGAGAGTTTCTCACAATCGATCATCGACAAATGACCCTCCATGCTCTTTAAATAGAGATCATGGACCAATCGAGTGTTAAGCCACATATCAATGGTCGTTAAGATCGATGAGAGTATTAATCGTCGGATCACTCTATGTCGGGAACATATCGTGACCATCGGATTGCCTAACTACAAATGCATACTAATGCATACTAAAGAAACACACTTTTACCTAACAACATATTAGACCAAGTATATCTTAACTAACTCCTAAGTGTCTAAATATCCTAACATCCCCCCTTAAGAACAACTTGGGATAGGATTGAAGGATTTACAATAATGACACAATAGGAGAAGAAAGGAGGCATTAGAGCCTATCCTCCCTTAATGACAACTTCATGAACTCCTAACATAGATCGAAGTTTGGAAAACTTCGCTTCTGTAAGAGACTTTGTGAAAAT
>JASDQU010099709.1:104145-117278 GCA_032191745.1 Picea mariana | reverse complement strand
CCTTTTAGATCTAATCAAGCTTATGAACAAAAGAGAATGAGGAAAGCATGTACCTTATAAATTTCGTTTGTCCTTGCAAGGTCCAGGATGAGCCTCGATCTTGAGCTCCTTGTTAGGTCCTGCAAGACAAACAAAAGTACAAACAACTTCCTACTTTACTGAGATTAGCTAAAACATAGATCCATCTATTGCAGACAAACTTCTTATATAGAACAAGTACAAGTTTGAAAGAAACAAGCCAAGCATTGATTATATTGATGAGAACAAAGTGTTACTTATAGCCATGAATGTAGTGCAGCATCTTCACCAAGCTCTCCTTGTCCAAACCCTTGCTCAAAAGCTCCACGATCAGAATGAAAATAGCTTCACTTATTATTCTCCTCCACTTCTCATGAGATCATAAGTTTGGTATCTCTAAACTTCTTTCTCCCCCTCTCCTCCATGGAAACCCCTCATTATATAGGATTTGGAGGCTTAACCACCATGGAGAGGATCTGTCATCAGATCCACTAAGGAAGGGATATCTAAGATATTTAGGGAGAAAATATCTCTTAAGGATTTTGGGGAGGAAATATCTATCAAGGATTTTAAGGAGGAAATATTTCAACCATCCATGAGATCCTCCACCTTACCTAAAAAATAGGAAACCAAATGTGAGGTGGATTATCACACTTAATTACTTTATTTTTCATGAATATTAATAATAATTCATGTGCACTTGATTCTCACACTTAATCAATTCCTTTTCCATGAATATTAATAATAATTCATGTGTACTTGGTATTTTGGCCTTCATGTAATATATCCCTCCTCCACATTGACTAGGGATTATGACACAGGTTATTCCATGGTGTCAAGGTGTATGAGACGCTTATATGACATTTTACGACACTTAGGGCGAGGTACCTAGATGTGCAAATTTCATGTGTAACAGATGGATAACAGAAATACTTGTCCAAAGTTACGAATGGGAGACGTGGCACTGAACACTGCAAGAATCCCTGGATAAAACTACAAAAACCAACTCCATCCACTGTCGTATTAGTCCATTAGGTCAAAATATTGGATGAAACTATGTAAAGTGGGTAAAAATTTGCTATAAATAGTAAAAAAAACCAATTTTACTATACCATTTGTATTTTTTACCCAAATAGTGGATTTTGGACCAAATTGCCTCTGAACTTCAACTAGTGAATGCAAGGGCTATGAGCGATGGAATCGACGACCATCTGGATCATGCAACTCATCTTTCTCTCCTCTTTCTTTTCAGTGGATTAAATTTTTTAATTAGGTTCCATTTTTTAAGTTATTTAGGGAACAATTTGAAAACTTAGGTGTACATGGGCTATAGTTTATTATGTCATGTATACACATTCTTATACGTGTCTTTTCAAAAAATAGCTAGTGTATAATCAACCCTATACATGACTGTGTACACTACATCTCGCGTATATGTCTGTGGATAATGTTTTTTAGATGTTGCTAACTGAAAAAAGGGTTTGTCTCTTACAGGACGGTGCTAGAGTGGAGAGAAAAGGAACATGAGGAGGTAGATGTTGCAGTGGAAAGAGATACAGGGGACCAAATGGCCTTAAAAATATGTGGGCTATACAAGTTTTGGGATCTCAATGGTATGAGGGCCCAAGTGAGATTGCTACAGTTTCTCATGGACTACTGGGATCTAGATAGTGAGAGCTTCAACCTTGATGGAAAACCATTAAGGATTGAATTCGAGGAAATATATTTCTTGACGGGATTGTCACCTCGGGGTAAGGTGGTCAACCTCAAAGCATGGGGATCTAAGAGTGGCATGAAAATTGAGGAACACATAGCTTCTCATTCCATTGCAGGGACCAAGAAGGTCGGGAGCCAACTCCCCATTAGAGTGATAAACAATCTAATTCTCAAGATTGTTGTCTTCATTTTGACACAGTTCACAAGATCGACCTATTTGCACCAAGCATCGAGGCCACTTATGTTCTACTCAGTGGAGTGCTTGAGACCCACGGTGTACGACTGATTCACCTCACTGCTGGACAACATGAATATCTAGTTGACATAATGCAAACATGGTAGTAAAAGGAACTTCGAGTTCGCTTCTATACTTTGTATCTTTTTATTTGAGCAGGTTCCAGGCTTGGGACCTAGATTTGAGATTATTTCACGTGGACCTCATGATCCAACCATGGAACAGTGGACCGAGGTGATGAGGTGTCAGGGGGAGGTAGGGAGCCAACACCTTACAACATTGACTTCTTCTTCTGGTGGAGATGGCATGTGATAGCTCTGGATGACTAACCTTACACAAGGATTGACTTCATAGGAGATCCATACATGCCATTACCACCAAGGTCCTCCTATAGAGACATAAGTATATTAAATTTTTTTAAATATTTCATTTTTTTCATATTTTTGTATAGGAAAAAAAAAATATTTTTAGATCATGTGAAGTACTAATTAAACATGGATGTGATGTAGATGTAGGTCCACGATGACTGAATGGACTTCCATGACATCATCCGAGGCATCAGGGAGATAAGGTAGCAGGAGGGGATGTAAAGAGAGTCCTTCAAAATGTGCAGGGAAACCTGTCTCGTTTGACGTAGAGGATTCATATGGTTCAGGTGGAGGATATGCTAAAGGATATGAAATGACAGGTGGTGGGTGTGCCCCATGATTAGGTACGACTCTTTCGGCGTCTTGCAAATGTCATATTTTTCGATCATGACCCTCATCCAGCGCCATAGGCATAGATGTCATGACTATTGTATGATCAGTTGTATATATATATTGAGGGTATTAGCCCCAATTTTGTACTATAAGCATCATATTTTTTGAAATATATATAAAATAATGGTTCTTCAGCTTCACTTATGTTACAATGTGTACATTGATGAAAATGTTTTCTTAGGTTTAGTTATGTGACAAATTCCAATCTAAAACAAAATTAGCATATGCATCGGATGCATAATTAGAACGCCTAGGTATGTTATGATAAGTAATAAAATCAAACTGTTGTTCCAAAATTCGTACTCGTAGGAATTTTTTAGAGTAGAGTAGGTTCATGCACATGGTAATTATCATTCAAATGACATACTACTAATGGGGAGTCCAAGAGAACCTCTAAAGAGTGAATACCATGTGAAATGGCATCGCACAAAAGTTATATAACAACGCTATATTTGGCCACATTATTCATGGATGTCCCTAGGCATATGCCACCTGAAGACACTAGTAGACCCTCGGGTGAGTAAGCAACCCAAGCGGAATAAGCTAATTTTTTTGTATGATGACTGGCCCTGTTTGTGAATCCTAAGTAGACGAAGACTCTGTTGACATCTACCAACCAAGGGAAAACTCGTTAAGCAAGCTGAAGATAAAAATAAAGGGAAAAAATATATACACTAAATTACATTAGTATACAAAGAGTTACACCCAATATTGGGGCTCAAGTGTAATATGTTTTCAAATAGAGCCCATTCTTGGGCTCAAACAACATGTTCCCTTCATAATTTTCTAATTCATAGGCTCCTTTTTCTAAGATATTTCGCATGATATAAGGACCATGCCACATGGGTTTGAACTTGCATGCCCCCAATGGTTCTTTGGATTGATCATATAGAAGGACCAAGTCACCCTCAACGTACAACCGAGGATAGTCAGACTTATTATATTGGACCTTGACATGTCTTTTATTCGCTTCGATAGCCATAGAGGTGTCTCGGCACTGCTCGTCTAGACTCTCTAGGTGTACGAGGTGTTGTTCGATATCGAAAGTGTCAAGTAGGAGCCCAACTGCCAATCTAAGAGAAGGGATTTATCATTAAATAGGTAAGATCGAATCCATACCGTGTACTAACTGGAAAGGATAAAAACTAGTGGAAGTCTTGACCGAGGTTCGGTATGCCCAAAGTGTTGGATAAAGCATGATATGCCAGTTAGATTTTCTCTAGCTGACAATTTTTTGCAAAATTGTCTTGAGAGACTTTTCCATGACCTTTAATTTTCCATTTTCCCGGGGGTAGTAAGGGGAAGAATGACCATTCTTAAACCCCAGTTTAGATGCTAGTTCTTCCATCATTTCATTCTGAAAGGGATTGACGTGATCAATGACAATCTCACTCGGGATTCTGAACCTGGCTATAATTTGATTGAATACGAAGAAGGCGACAGTATTCCCATTAGATTTAAATGTAAGCATGGCCTAGACCCACTTAGTAAAGTAGTCAATGGCCACGATAATGTGTTGATGACCTCAATGGCTGCAATCCACAAAGTCCACCCCCCACTTGGTGAAGGGACCAACGGTAATGACTCAATGGAGAGGGGCTATATACGAGTGCATTTTATGAGTGAACAGATGGTAGGGGTGAAACTTCTTAACTGATTCAATGCAATCATTAAATATACATGGAAAAAAATAACCAGCTCGCAATTTTTTTTGGGTTGTCGCAAGCCCAAATAGATGACGACCAAAATCCCCACTATGGTAGTCGTTTAGAACATAATTAGATTCTTCATGATTTAAACAATGACACAAGATATTGTCTACACCTTGATGATACAGAGTTTCATCGACGATAAGATAGTTCTTAGCTTGGTATCATATACATCGTTGGTCATCTCGCGAGATATGCTGAGGGAACTTCAAAGTTTGAAAATAGAGAACAATATATCCATACCATGGGTCTGATAATGAGACAAGGAAAATGTGTTCATCTGCAAATGAATCAACATGAATAGCATTCTCATCTAACCGAGGGAAGTTGGATATTAACTCTACAAAAAATAGTGATTTTTTGGACTTTGCATAAGCGAAATAGAGATCGAACTCTTGTAGAATGACAATCCATTTATTGTACTTTCCCCCTATGATACGCCTAGTAAGGATGTATTGAAATGGATTGACATCGACAACCACATTATTTTTGCAAAGAAATATATAATGTCATAATCATTGGACTACGTGAACGATAACCAAAGCTAGCTTTTCAGCATGAGAATATTTGAGTTCAGGGACAACTAAGTTTTGAATAAGATAGTAAATGACATGCTCACAAAGCTCATCATCCTCCTGAACCAACACCATACCAATCGTCTCTTCAGACGTGACAACATAAAGAAAGTAATATCTACTATAGTCCGGATACTTCATCATAGGCGTCAATACCAGAGATTTATTCAAAGCATCGAAGGATTCATGGGCTCACTCATCCCAGATAAAATGAGTTTCCTTCTTCAAGAGACACATAAAACCCTTAGTAATATTGGCATAGTTTACTATAGACCATCATAAAAAGTTATCTTTCCCCTGTAAACCTTGAAGTTGGAGAATAGTGTGCGGGGGAGGCAATTGAAGTATTGCCTCAACCTTTAACATATCTACCATGATCCCAGTCTCAAAGACTAAAAATCCTAGAATATGACCTTACCTAATGAAAAATATACATTTATGAGGGTTCAAACGGATGCAATAATGGAAACATATTTCAAAGACTAGCCGAAGATGCTTAGGGTGATCCACACTCTTATGGGAGTGAGCAGCAAGATCGTCAAGATAGGATTCAACTATATGCTTGAGATCGTGAAATGTGAAGTTCATAGCATGTTGGAAGGTTTATCCGAAGTTTTTAAGGATGAAAGGCATCTTCCAGTATGTGAAAGTACCCGAAGGGAAAATAAATTCCATCTTATGTTGGTCCTTGAGTTTAATATGAATTTGGTTATACCCTAAAAATCCATCCATGAAGAAAAAACTTCGCTTCCTGCACACTTGTCGAGAATCTGATCGATGAAGGGTGTCAAGAAGTTGTCTTTAGGATAGGCTTTGTTCAGGTCACAAAAATCCATGCATATGCGGATGGTTCCTTTCTTTTTATTCACAGGAACAGGATTGGATACCCATTCAGTCAAGGGAATCGGGTAGGTAAAGACAACATTAAGCAATTTTTCTACCTCTGCCTTAATAGCATGGGCATTCTCGGGATTGACAACTATAAGATGTTGTTGAACAGGCTTAGCATCCAGATAATTTTTAATCTCATGTTCAAAAATTCAAGGGTCTATTCTTGGCATCTCTTCATATTACCAAGTGAATACATCTCAAAATTCCTTGAAGAGTTCAGTGTAGATCATAATTTCTTCTGGAAAACAATGCGCACTGATGTATACATTTTCAATATTGTCAAGGATACGAGAGATATCAATCGTGATGGTAGGGGAGATACTCTCCATGTTTCCGTAGGCATAAATTTTGTGTGTATCAAGTGGAACTACGACGTGACCGAATATCACACTCAAAGTAGATCTAAAATCATCTTGCTTGATTATGGCAAGCTCTGGGAGGAAATAAGAGCGATGATGCATATCATGCCATGGTCTGTCAGAACCATTAATGGCCTCAATGATAGCTTCATTCGAAGGAAAATTCTCATCAAGGAATTCACATGAACAAGATGATGAATTGGCCCACACAGGCTCTAGAACAGGATCCTCCTCGTCTGTCTGCGAGGTAACAGGATCTGAATCGACGGAAGAGTCAAGAAAATCTTGATATGCAATATCTGTTTCCGATAGTGGCATGGCCATTACAAAATGTAACTGAACTTCACAAGACATCGTCGAGGAAGTTAGGTTCCAAGGATCGTTAAAATAGGAAGTGTGGAAAGGAGCAGACCTCTATGACGAAACAAGCCTACTGGACATGGCGTAAATATGGTGAACTAGTGCCATGAAGTCGAAGGTACCCATAAGGGATGAATATATTCTGACACCGATATTATCGGTTTTCGGCTTAGAATTTTCAATCACAGGGATCGACGGTCCAATAGATGCATTGGGGATAGCATACATAAAGTACAACAGATTGATCGTCACGATATTCCCATCATGAGGAAAACAAAGAGTACATAAGACCAAAGATACGATTGGAGTCATAGCATAATTCCAATTGCGTCCTAGTAACAAATTATGGTCGAGGGGTGCATCAACCACCTCGACATCCACCTCTACCATATTCCCACCTAAATGGACCGAAAAGGCAAGAAGAATATCGTGAGGGAGGACAGAACAACCATCAAAAGTAGTCAACATGGTTGGAGACTGAGAAAGGGTCGGAAAGCCGAGGGCTTTACAATAGACCAGGGACATCACACATGTTGCAGTTCTTTCATAAACAAAAATACACTTGATGATATACTTCGAGTAACCCACATGGATTTGGAATGCCACATGGTAAGGCAAGTGAGGCTTCACATCTGTTACATTAAACTTGATAACTTTCGAGCTACAAGGATCTAGAGCTCCTAACAAATATAGTAAGGCATTCCTATGTGAAGGACACATCTGGAGTACCTCCAGATCTACCATCGCACAAGGGGTTTGACCCAGGTCCTCAACAATAGAGTAATTCTGGGCAGCTCTAGCATTAGGATTGTGGGTAGAGTGCTTGAGTATTCCTTTCAGAATATCAGGTAGGGGATCTGGTTTTTCGATCTATAAGGGAGTCTCCAGAGGAGGGAAAGACTCTAGACCAGGTACAATTTGTGGAGACCTGTAATCGTGAGACCGAGTGCCTACATTAACCTCAAATTTAACCATATTGATGCATAAACGATCACCATCTTGTGTCGGTGGGGTTTTACTCCCACTCACCACATTTCTAGAATTCAAGGAGATCGAGGCCATGTGCTGGTTATGTGGAAAAGGATTAGTCATCATGGCTGGGGGTAGAGATAAAATCCTCACAACTTCTACAAGTTTGGGCATAAATGGGTAAGGTGATCATCTGTACAAAGCTTATAGGGAAATTTCACCTTCCACCTTTATTTCTTTCCTTCACCAACATTATTATTCGACTTCTCACTATTACCATTGTCCTTGGGTTTATTATTATTCTTCCCACCCTTATTATTATTATTACATCCTTTCTTTTTATTCTCTCCTAGTTGTTGTTTACCATTCGAGCTAGTTGATGATTGCAAAGAATGTACATCCACCGACTGAGTGGGATTGGAGGACAAAGACGAAGTTGGCCCTCCTAAAGACTAGTTTAGAAAAACTCTTTCAAATGGCTCGTCACCGAGTCTGCAGATTTCACATTGGCAAAGCCTACAATGCCATCGGCATGAGGCCCGAGATTTTGTCTAGGGTCATAGTTTGACATCAGTGCATCTGGAAGAATCTTGTATAACATCCCAAACTAATCATATATATGATCTAACTGTTGGGCTTTGAAAATCGATTATTCCTCAGATGTAACACTGGATGTAGAAACATCCTTCGAAATATAAGGATGTAGAGACTTAAGGAACCACACTAAAAGGAATTTTGGGGGTATGCAGGTCTTGATCAACCTATTCCGTCTACACCACCCCTAGATGTGATCTGAGATATGAGTGGCTTTTTCCTGGCGTAAGGTCGACAAAAGTTCTAATCCAACATCGTAATGACCTGACAATTGGAAGTGGTTGAGGAAGACTAAGACCATCTGACTAAAGGTTTTGTATGACCCCCTAGGTAGCTCGATATACCATTTCTTGACAACCCCCATAAGGGTGCATTGAAACAATATTAACTGAATAGAATCATCATTAAGGGAATTTGAGGAGCACCAAAGGTGAAAAGTAGTAACGTGATCATGAGGATCTTCACCATTCTTGCCTTAGAGTTTTGGAATATCCGAAGGAAGCTTGGTGGGAACGGGGGGGCATGTTAGATCATGAAACATAGGATCATTCATTAACTTAGACAAGTTTGGACTATTGAGAGTGGCCAGAAAAGAGAGACGGGGTTGTGACATCTGGCCCCAAGATCCATGGAAAGATTGTTGTTGAGGAATCACAACCCATCCAGGGTTCTCATAAGCACCATGGCCTTGTTCGGGATTGTAAGACCCTCCTCTTGACTGATTCATAAGGGGTTGGTTGGGCACCATTCCTGTAGGAATGTTCTAATGAGGGTTATAAAAACTGCCCCCAGTTGGAGTGGCTCCAAGTTGGGGGTTTCCTAAGGTATGAAACTAATCTCCTCCAGGTGTGAATCAGAAGGATAAAGGTGGATTCGTCATGCCAAACATGTTGGTCAGAATCAATACAGAGGAGGTGGGTGTAAAGGATGGACCATAAGCAGTAGCTTGTCCACCAGGTTGGTTACTCCATCCAAAAGTAATAGGATTAGACTCGGGGTTAACAGGAGGAAAGCATCTAATGTTAGGACTCGTTTAAGGGACGTGAGTACCACCAAACGAGAATGGAGTATGTGGACAATTTTTGCCCCCAAGTCCAATGCTAGTATTAGTACTAGTTGCTAGGATGGAGGTTGAAAACTGCACTATGAATTTTAGCATACCATAAGAAAAAGTGCTAGCGTCCATAGGGATGGACTAAACATTATATCCTAGTGAGTGACAAAGATACACAAAATGGTTTGTGGCTATAGGTTGAGTATTCACTATAGGACGGGCAAAGGTGATGATAGGCACCTCCGAAACTACAACCATTATGGTTGAAGGTGTCAAAGGGGTATCATTAACTATAGTAGGTATGGTAGTTGAAGGACTCCCATCATCTTGCTGACTCAATTCAATACTCATCCTTGTATGATCACAACTCTGATAAGTGAAGGTGTGTGTACCATGTTTGATAACTCTACGCCTCTTAGAAGGAAAATAATCAAAATGCAGTGGTAACTTTAACAAGTGGCGAGACCTATGGGGGAGCTAGTTTGGCTCCATGATGACTCAAGAATCGAGATATAAAAAACAAATACTAAGGCCAACTAGTAATCAAAGAGAACACCAAAAATAATCAAACGACCAATATGCACACAAACATGATAAAGTGGTCGAAAGGGTCCTCCCTCTCTAAAGTAGGTATGCCTTGCCCAAGAGGGGCTTGAGACTCCTCTTCTAAAGATCGGATGTATCAGAATTAGTTATAAGGGCCCTCGTGGTCTTAACAAATAGCTAGTCAGATCCCCTCGGAGAGGTAATCCTCCATAAAGGTTGTGTGTTGTCTGACCCTTATCTAACCTAGGGTACCTGCAAAATAACCCCTCCAAGTAACTTATGTGGTACCTAATTCAAGCAACTAAGAAACCATGATATAACCGATGCATAGGTAAACAATTGTAAGTCATGTCCACCATATGGGCAGAGTAACAAAGCCCAAAACCTTGAAAGCACCACCTCTCACAAAGGTTAAGGTACTAGAAAGATCCCCATATACGAATAGATGCCTAGAAATATATCTGACTCTAAGAAGGTATCAAGGGGATATCCCTTCAACCAACCTCATGTGACCTCGTGCTTAACTCCAGTGTAAGCAGAGCCTCCTGATATTCCCGATTATAAAATGGATTTTTCCACTCCCTTAGTCAGACACATATGTTGATTTAATAGCCTTAGAGAAGTTTACTCACAAAATCATACTCCAAGGCTCTAAATCCTAATCTAGATTGTGCACCCTAGAAAAATAAAATCGTTACTAATCAATTTTAAATTATAGCGTTACTTTTAGTGGCCTTTCTTACTAAAAAAGGTGCAGTCGTGAAACTAGTGATGTTATGACTCAACAAGTAAAATAAATGAATATGAATACAATGCAAAGTCCTAACCTCAATTCCCAATAAAAGACGTTCTTTTCAAAATGCAATTCTCAATTCAGTTATGCAATTCCAAATAAAATGCAATTTTCTTTAAATGTACTAAGATCAATGATAAAGACTCGAAAGATCAAATTCCAGCAATGTAAAATGCCTAATATTTTTGTATTTTCAATATATAAAAGAATGAAAATGCAAGGACTAAACAACATCTTGATACAAAAACTCTATTGTATGTAAACAGAGACAAACCAAGTAGGATATCAAGAAGAAAACACCCAGCCCAAGATGCAAGGACAGTCAAATGAAAAAGATGATGAGAAAGACACTACCCAAAAATTCAACCAAAGAAAGGTTTCCTATCATTCCATAGACACTTAACAGTCATAAAAGAGACCCAAGAAGACTCAACAATCATCAAAACCTACCCAGCAACCATCAAACCTAGAAACCAAGCAACAAAGGGTGATGTACGCCACTGTTCAGGAGAAAAGTGCATATATATGCCTCTTGCAAAAGGACAACATGCGCATGTACGCGACTGCCAGGAAAAAATCTGTGTATATGTGTCAAAACATAGCCAAGCTAAGGATAAGGATAACAAACTTAGACTCATAATGAACAGAGCCTCTCAAGCAGTAATATGACAAGAAACTCAATATAAACGAGAGAAATCTAAGGAGAAAAACACTCCAAAACCCAGAAAAGAAGATTTTATCCCCAGTATGGTCGCCAATTCTATTACGAGGAAAATCTCTCTATGGCTAGGGGTAAACCAAAATATACGGAAATGACTGCAGAAATAAACTCTAATCTTATATATGATATATAAAAAAATATGATAACAAGACAAGATAAAAGGCATACCTCATCCAGACGTTCGATGAAGTCCACCGTTGAGCACTTGACTCAAAGCAATACACCTACAACTTGTCCTCAACAATCAAGAAACACAAGCATATGGTGATAATATATAATGTTATTACATTCAATAGCATAATCCATCAACATTCATAACAAATACACCCATGGAATAACAATTCAAATATTTTCAATATGTTAATTGGATGATATAAGAGTATTTCTATTAAATTGTAATCAGTAGAAGTGAATGAATTACAAACTTTTGTGTTGGAACGGTTCATAACCGAGAAACTAAGTCCCTTCCAGCTGGGCATTGACCACTTCAATCCTCCACCAAAGGCAAGATCATATAAGAGAGACAATGAGGTTCTCAATCAAGTAGGGAAGAGCTTGGGTGATGAACAATGTGTTCAGACTTAAAAGGACAAAGAGATGCAGACTCAATATGAAGTGAATAATTTCTCTAGAGTAACTTTTCTCACAAAGTTGAATTCTTCTCCTCTTTTTCCATAGCTCGGATTTGGAACATTTGTAGTCTTCAAGTGGAATTGAAGGGCCGAGTCATAACGTTTCCAGTATATGGAAGGTCAAGGATCATGGATCTCGTGATGTGACATGGAAACTGGACACTAGTTTTTAATTTTGGGCACAAATCCTGATGTACGCGGGTTGTAGTGGTGCAAACTACATATATGCATGTTGTACAATAGGTAGGGTGCGTATATGTGGAAAAATAATGTTTTTAGCTCTGGGATTTGTAAAAAGGGACTTCAAGTCTACATAGAGAAATGGAAAAAGTCCTTCTATGAAATTTTGCATAGGGTGAGGCAAATCTTTCTATAACAATATACTCCATCACAACTTGGGAGGGGTGCTATGAGGGAAGGATGTGGCCCCAAACCCAATGTCTTCATCCCAAAACCCAATGGTATGATTATACAACATGTGACTACATGAGTTGATGTCGATCATTGAGGTATATTTTTAATATGCATGAGGGAACCTACCAATGATGAAAATGGACCCTAAGGTACCTAGTACAATATAATGAGTGTGAATAGAGGATATGATGTCCAAAAATTGTATATTTGATCGATCAAGATTCAATGGTGAAAACCCATTGTTGATTAGAAGGAATCCTTTCATTGAGGACTACAAGATCCAATGTACTAGTTGGTTTCTAGATATCTCTCCTAGATAAAGTGTTGAAGTTGATATGAAGATATCCATTAAAGGAGGGCCTTAATGTATCTCCCATAAATCTACATGAAACATATAGTGGTAGATTATGTGAAGAGATAGATTCACCAAGTACAACTAAAATAGTGGTGGTGTTGGCCCTTGGTTATGGAAGGAAGCGAAGATCGAGGAAGAAAAGGTCAAATGCGAACTGCGTGGGAGACACAGTGACTGTCACTGGGTCGAAGTAAGCAAAAGAGCATAAAATATGGAGCGAAGTACGGAAAAGAAAGTCATTGAATGAGGAGATCAGGGATGACATATCAACAAGAGAAAATAATCGTAGACAACTAAGTAAGTAGAGAAAGCCACCAATGGATGCTTTGGAGCACCACGTGAGAAGGGAGGAAAGGCAGGTTGGTGAAGCCCTGAAAAGGTAGGTCAATTTGACCTAGGGTTTTAGACATGTAGGGTTTTGGGTAATTAGG
>JASDQU010099709.1:82033-96472 GCA_032191745.1 Picea mariana | reverse complement strand
TTTATAGATCAAGTTGTCCTCAAACCATACTTGGAAGTTGCTTCTAGAATAACTCCTCTAAGTGCATCTGCTTCCATTGGCCCATGAGGTTTATTTATCTGCAGAATCGGCCAAACCCTGAAATTGTGTTAAAATATATTTATTACTTTAACTTGTTGAATCAAATATGAATATACCTATACCTTTACTGTGGCCGTTTTGATGATATGGCCGTGGAGGCAAGTAATGTTGACATTATGAAAATCGAGTTGAATGGATTCAAGGGCTCGCATCAACCTTATCAACACTCCCGGATTCTTCTTGCAGTAAATTCTGATATGAAACATGTCCTCAACTTTGCTCACATTTACCTGCAAATATACAAAACAAATTAATTGGTACACAGGGTTCTGAAAACGTGCAAGGAAAATACGAGAAGCTTTGGCTTACATCAAGTGTGGGCGACGTTGGAGGAGTAGGCGTATTGCAATTCTCAGAAAGGGCTGCATGATTCTGGCGGCTTAAGTTAGATCGAAGGCCCTCGATTTCGGCTTCTATGTCTTTCACTTCTTTTTGCAAGTCCTGTACGTACCTGATGGTGTCTCCCACTATGGACGCTTTGTGCATCTGCACTCCACACCAAAAGTAAGCAAAAATATTAAAAATCCATACATTCCCATTAATAATGATCGGTATTATATATTCATCCACATCTATTTCCCACTTTATGGATATTATATATTCATCTATATATTTTTATAAAGAAGAAGATATTTTTTCCCACTTGATGGGTATAATATATTCATCTATATTTTTTTTGAAATTTTGAGGAGATTTATATATATGATATTTTACTAGTATATCTTTTCACTAAAGTTACATGCCTATATAGACAGATTTGAATGCTTTCTAGCATCCATTATTATAATTTTGTTTATTTCTAATCTTTATTATTATTATAATTTTGTTTTATAAAAAAAATTGTTAAAAAAAATTATGGAAAAAAATATTCTTTCACCTCTATATGATATATGATATGATATGTTGCATAAAAATAATGAAACCCACTTATAATGTAATATTAATAATTAAATTGAAAATATTTAAAGTTTATAAAAAAATATTATATTTTATATAATTTTTATTATTTGTCAAATTTTAAATTAAGAGAAATTTATAATCATCAACATATTTCTAATTTCAATACTTCATATTTGATTTGTGAATAGTTTGTATTAGTTTTAAATATATACATTTTTAATGGTGATATTGAAAGGGGTTCATATTTGATTTGTGAATAGTTTGTATTAGTTTTAAATATATACATTTTTAATGGTGATATTGAGAGGGGTATGGTGAATTACACTTTCACATGACAAGTGATGATAGTTGAAGCATTCATTGTAGTGAGAGGCCATGATAATGATGGTAATTCAGGAATTCATGGTAATGAGAGGGGATGGTAATGGTGCTAATTCAAACATTCGTGGTAGCGCATGGCTTTGAGGGTGATGGGAGGATGATAATGTGAGCAATGATGTCTTAAGGTGAAGATGGAGTTGCATGGTGCAAGCTAGTGTACTAAGGACCAGCACTAGAGCACTGCATTTCCTCTGCAGTTCAGAGGACCAGGACCCTTTTCTGGTCTTTTAGGCCTTTTAGGCAGTAAGTGATGCTTTCTTCTTCACTCCTAATGAGGTTATTGGCCATGGCTTGAGTTAGGTTTGTTTCTCCATTGTGTTGGCCTCTCTACAGTCTAGGGAGCTATAGGCATTCACGATAAACTTTGTTTTCTTCCATCTTTCTATCTAGGGGATCTAGTGTTTGGTGTTAGGTGGTATGGGTAGTCAAAACATATTATGTTTTTGACTTGTAGTGTGTTCATGGGTTTTCATCTTTTCCTTTTCTTTGTAGTTCGTTTGAGTGATCTTCAATATGTGGTGGTCAGTTTTGGTGTTCAATGTCTATGGGTTTAGTCTAATCATGTTTCAGGCAACCAAAAGAATTCAATGGAAGCAAATGGCACCCTAGGTTCACAAGAGAGCATTATAATTAAACATAGACCAAGCAAGATGAGAACTAGACATACAAGGAGCACACCAAGCCTCTCTAGTTGAGTTCCACCTTGAGTATGATGCTTTTTTATATTCTTTACTCAAGTTTTAGGTGCCTCTCTAGTTGAGTTCCACCTTGATTATGAGGCTTTTTTTATATTATTTACTCAAATTTTAGGTATATGTCTTTATGGATTTTCTATTCTTTAATAAAGTTTTAGGTGCATGCTTTTATGCTTTTTCCATCATTATTTTGTTACATATAAACAATCATGGAAAGGTTTATGATGTTGTGTGACCAATTTTCATGGCATACCTTTATTTTCACAAATATTATTATAGAAGTAAATATAAACAATCATAAAAATGTTTTTGATGTTGTTTGACCAATTTTCATGACATACCTTAACTTTATTTTTACAATATTATTATAGAAATAAACTTATTTAAAAACATAAATATAAAAATATAATCTAAAATTAGATATGTAAGTTAATGATTCCATTTACACAACAAATTACAAATATTTTTTTAAAATTAATTTTATGTATAAAAAATACATCTATTTAACATTTTAAGTTAAACAGGTTTCTTAATATTTTGTTCCTTTATATTAGGTAAGTACAGAGGTTTATTTTTTGTGATATGTTTTTTTTTTACATATAAGTAAATAAAAATGTGTATTTTAAATTTTTCTCAGTAATTAAGAAAAGGTGGAGAATAAAATAATTAATTTATTTATATTTAATATAAAAAATTAAATATTTATGATTTAAATAAAAAATATATAATATATAAATTTTAAATATTAAAATAAATATTTTTTTTTACCTAAAAACTTTGATTTAAATTACTCAAATCATTCAAAGAGAAATAAATCTTAACCTCCAGAAGGGGAGTACAAGGACTCCAAGCCACCCAGTAAACCCTGACATTGCATTAAACCTTGGACGAACCAGCAGAATGGAAAGCTAGATCCAAACCCTATGAATCTCTTTAAACCCCCCCCCCACCCCAAAAAAAACTCCAAACACGTTAAAGCTGAAGCAGCTTAGAAAGTACCCCGCAAACAACGGAAAGGCATCAAAATAAACCAAATCTGAAAAGATAACGAAAGGAAAAGCCGCAACACACCGAACGCCTCACCCGCAGACAGAGCATCACACCAGGATCCGAGCTAAAGACTCGCGGCCACCAAAACTCACACCGAGCAGGCAAAGGAAATTCCGATCCGACCCAAAGAACAACGAGACCGGGCTCCTACAAGGCACGAGCTCCAGAACTGACGGAGCCAGCACAACCCCGGTCACCCAGGAGAGACGAGCCACGAAAAACACCGGCGCTTGCAGCAGAATCGACTGGAAATAACCGGGAAAAATCCGGGGCTCTCCAGCTAGGGTTTCCCAGCCGCATAGCCACTCCTCTTTTGGTCCATTAAAATAAATAAATTTATTTTAATATAATATTTTTTAACATTTAAAATAATATTTTTTATTCACTTTATAAAAAAAATATTACAATAATTTTTAATATAATATTTTTTAACATTTAAAATAATATTTTTTATTCACTTTATAAAAAAATTATTACAATAATTTTTTATTATAATTAATATATTTAATTATAATATATATTTAAATTTTATTCATTAAGATAGAATTGATTTATTAGGTATTAAGAGGGTTTCTAGATAAAAGTTAATCTTCTTTTTCAAAACAATTTTATAAAACTTAACTAAAATCAGGTTAATTATAATGATCCTATAATTAGAAAGAATATTTTTATTCCATTTTTAAAAATAGAAACAATGAAACTTTAAATTCAGAGTTTAATCCAAAGTTTAAAGAAACCCTACTTGACTATTAATTTTATATTAATATATAAAATTTAAATAAATTATTATTATTCCATGCATTCAAATAACTTTACATCTAAGTAATCCAAATTTATTTAACTACTGAAACTTTTTATTCAAAAACTATTTTGTAATGATTGTTAAAAATTTATCATGATTATTATTCAAAATGTGAGAATGAATAGTATCCAAAGTTTAAAGAAACCCTACTTGACTATTAATTTTATATTAATATATAAAATTTAAATAAATTATTATTATTCTATGCATTCAAATAACTTTACATTTAAGTAATCCAAATTTATTTAACTACTGAAACTTTTTATTCAAAAACTATTTTGTAATGATTGTTAAAAATTTATCATGATTATTATTCAAAATGTGAGAATGAATAGTATAATACTAAAAACTAAAATTTATTTAGAATGAATCATATTACATTGAAATTAAATGAATTATTTAAATATGGAAGAATGAATCATATTATATTGAAATTAAATGAATTATTTAAATATTTCGTATTATTATAGAAAATTTAAATAAATTATTGTTATTACATACATTTAATTACTTTAAATTTAAGTTTAAATTTAAGTATTTAAGTTTAAATTTAAGTTATTGTTAAGAAATAAAGTATTACAATTTCATAAAAGCATAGTAAACATTTATTAAATAACTGATGATTATTACTCAAAAATTTCTGTTCTAAGACTTTTGCGATTATTGTCTACTCAAAAAATTGTTTTAAGATCATTGTCCAAAATTTATCATGATTAGTTTTCAAAATGAGAATGAATAATATTATATTAAAATCTAAATTAATTTAGAATGAATTATAATGCATTAAAATTAAATGAATTAAAAATTTAAAAAAAAAATATTTAATAAATAAATAATTATTTAAAATTAGTTATTAAGAATTATTTAGTTTTGGTATTTTTTACTAGAATCTTGTGATATAAATTTGACGAAATCGAATTTTTTGTTTTTCAAATTACATTTCTGAATGTATAAATGAATTCAACTTGTTGAAAAATACCTGAAACTTTCAGATTATACAGATTTAACAACTCTAATATGCAAATCTCACAATCTTTACCTAATTTTAACGAAAATTAAACTTAAAAAAAAAAAAAAAATTAAAATTATTTACCTATTGAACCAAATTAAACCGATAATATCCCAGAGGAGTACTATATTTACATTTACTGTGCAAATAAGCAAATAAGAACATGAAATTTATATGCACAGAAGTCTCTGTGTAAGTCATAAGACAACATAATCTTAAATAGTTTATATTTGAGTTTCCCAATTTAAAAAAAGGGTTGAGCATCAAATTTTTTTTAGGATCATAATAGTGATATGGAAAAGGTAGCACAGCTAAGTTGCAGAATAATTTTCCGTCTGTAAGCTTTTGCTCAGTCAAATGGCTCTACGACTTACAGGTCTTCAAGCAAATGAATCAAAACATGGTATATTATTGCATCGCGTAAAACCGCACCAGAGATGTACAGTACTTCGTTTCTGTGATACAAACAGATAATAATATGAATATGAGATCAGAAAATTGACTACCTTGGTGATCTTTGGAACAAGTGAGCGTAAAGCATAGAGATTTTCATTCAGTTGGCCGCGTCGCCTCCGTTCCGAGAGCAATGTCTTGGGCTGTGAAGATCCTTTCTCATCTTCCTCCATCAAATCGTCGATTTCGTCTGATGAATATCCGCAATTTGGCTCCTTCTTATCGACCCTTCCCTGGGGAGTAGAACCTCCATGGAGCTTGGTCTCGCATGGGATGTCCAGTCCTCCGAAAGAATGAAAGGAGGGGTGATCCTGTGTGAAATTCTCAGTCTCGTTTCTTGTCAAGGGCTCAATGGCCTCATGAAGAAGAGGAGGCTGGAAACTCTGATCGGGTTTTACGGGAAAATCATGAGATGCCCACAAAGAATCACTGGTCGCGAAACTCCATGCTTGCAGGTCTACGGCATGGGAAGAAGAAGAAGAGGGGGAGATGGGTATTACAGATCCTGCCCCGCAGATACCTTGCATGAGATCTGGGCAGAATAATAAGCCATTATGACCGCCGGCATCAGCTGTTGCCGCTTCCGTGAGTGCGAAGGCATTAAAATCAAACGCGTCAAAGGAGGAATTCGCGCATATTGTGGATATTTCTCCTCTTCCGGTGAACTCCATAGCGTGCACAAGATCTCGCAGGGACTCGTTTGTCGAGATTCAAGATTGAAGCCCTCTGTGAGCGAGTCGATTGTAATGATTCTCTCCTCCCGATCCAATCCAAGAGCGCGTGAGCTGGTTTAGATTCTAAACCCTAATGGGGATTTTAATTTACGAAGTTATATATTTTATGAAAAAAATGAATGTATGATGTCAGATTATTATTATTTTTCTGTCTTCTACGATAAGGCTTTTTCGAAAAAGTGTTGTTCAATTTTAAATCAATTTAAATACAAAACACTACCTAAAAAAATTATATATTGCAAAATTCTCATAATTAAAAAAAAAATATTGCAAAATTAGACACGCAAAAATACAAAATTATATACAAATACGAGAAACGATCTTTTTACTACACAAATGTTACTTAAACTTAACTTAATGTCTTGTATAATGATGTCTACATGCAAAATAAATAGTGGAAATGAAAGTCGATGGTTTTAATTTCATTTATTTTAAAAAATAAGTAGAAAGTTACAATACCCAGCTAAATGAATAGATTGGATTTAAACAAAAATGATTAAAAGAGGCAATAAAACTTATCAATTCTTACCAAGGCTAGTGTTGGCACCTAAGGTTGGTAAGAGGTGCCACAAGTCAGCGCTTTAATTGGGATGCATTGTGCAATGTCGAGTTGTAGGGTCTACCCCAGTCAACGATTTACTACCCATGCCAACTCATTTTGTACTACGCGTAAGGCCTTAAAGAAATCACATGAAGGCCAAATCTAAAATGAGCTTCAAGAATCATTGTAACTATTTTTGTAACAACCCGAGTTGTCATGGTCGAGGTTATGGATGAGCTTGGAAGATATGGGGGGATGCATGCGAATATGTAAGGGCTGGGTTTTTGTTAACTAGGAGAGTGTCTAAAGAATAGCGTAGAGTACTCTGTAAGTGGTAGATGAGATAGAAATCTAGTTGTGTTCTGTATTAGTGATGGGCATGTTTAGATATTGTGTGAGAAAACTAGAGAGAAAAAATAGATCAGAAGCGCCTAGCGCATTTCTGTTTTGTATTCTTAATGCATATTGAGCAGGATTTTCCCTCTGTGTATGCAAGTGTATTTGAATTCCTTTGAGATTAATGAATAAAGTATGAAGCACATTTATCTCTACATCTGATGAGTTATGACATGAATGGATGCTTGTTTTAGATTATTTTGTGGAGTAGCTTGTGATAGTTATGAATGAATGAATGACTAGTTCAAGAAGGTTTCATGTATGTTTTATTCCTTCACACCCTACACAAGACTGATGGTCACTGTGATTCTCATGGCATCTTAGGTGAGATCTTCTTCAATGCTTGAAGATTGAATATGTTGGCGCCTATGGGGTTTTGTTGGTAAATCCTATCAAACCCTGGCTATGTAACCCCCTAGTCAAACCAACAAATGGTTGCATTGTCAGGACCTAAAGTTTTTGTACCGCATGTTGAAGGAAGAAACTGAGGTGGAAACCTTCCAGGAAGGAGATACAAGACTAGTTATTTGAGAAGGAGGACGATTTCACGTGACGAGAGACTGGGAACATGCAGATCAACCTCAATTGTTGGAGACAAAGGTACATTTGTACATATTTACATGAAATTTTCTTTGTTGAGTTTCCTTGTTTATCACATGAGTGGATAAAGAGACAAACATAGATTAACTCTGCATGGGGATCCTAAGAATAATTGGTTTGGGACCAAAATACGATCAATAGGTTGAGATCTGTGGATAATAAGTGGGTCAAAGCTACTGAATTTTGGTTTGAGCATATGAAAGAAGGGTATATTGTTGATTTTCTTATTGAGTGTAACAAGTCCTTCAACATTGCTGAAAAATTTGCATCGAACCCTAGAAGGATATTGTTGGAATAAATACCTATGTGGATAAAGATGTTTTTCATAGAGAAGGGAATATTGCACATGGAACCCGATATAATGACCAATCAAACCCCCCTTGTGTAGATGGGGGGGATGGAAAGAAGGGGGAAGAAGAGAGAAATAACAGATCCAACAGAAGGTATCAAGAAGACGATGAGATGAGGTGAGAAGAGAATGAACCCAGAAGAGTAGTGCAGAAACAGAACTGAGAAATACACAAGAAGAGTTGAGCTAAGGAGGAAAGTCAAGCAAAGGAGTGGAGAAAATAAAGAAAGGGGTGAAGAACGAGTAGTTAAACCCAAGATGAATAAAAAAGAAACCACACCAGAAGGGTGTGCGAGAGACAGTTCTATGCTAGAGAGAAGTGCAGAAGAAGAGAGGTCATCAAAGAGACACAACATTAGGAGTAAGGTATCAAAAGAGGATACTAGAAGTAGTGGGAGTAGGGTCGAAGAAGATGAATTCATATTCCCTTACCTAGTAAGATATGTAGTCACATCAAAGGAATATTGGGTGTAGAGAAGTAGCGCTAGTGCATCAAAAGATAGCGATGGAGCCCTTTGAGAAGGGGAAGAGACCTTAGAAATTATGAGAGGGATTGCAAGGCTAAAGGTAGGAATCTCTTTGAGATCCCTCACCAAAAATGATGATAAATTATGGAGGAAACTCCTCTTTGAACCACCACCCTTGTGCATTTGTCATCAAGAAGAAGAAACCGAAGAAAGTGTAGAGGTAAAAGAAGCAGGAGAAGAGAGATCAGAAGAGATGAGTGAAGGAGAAGATGAATTCAGTGACACTTCGCAAGGAAGAGCATCAATATTAACAACAATTAGTAGTGAGTAAAAAAGACATAGATCTAGATCGAGCATGGTGAATGGGGTAGGAAGAGATGATGTGGAAAAGCATTGGTTTGTGTGTGAAGCTATATGGTATGTGAGGAGAGTCACGGACAAGGAATCTAAGATTGCGTAAATGGAGACCACCTTCAAAGATAGAGCTCTAATATAGAACATGAAGTACAAGGCTACCGCATGGATGGGACAAGCAAGATCCTTGATGAAGATAAAGAGAGATCTACTCAAGGAATTTTAGAAACCTAATTCATAATCACAATCCATCATTGAGATCAAATATATCAAGCAACAAGATGAAGAAAGTGTGTGGGACTATGACCAATGGTTCAAAATATTATTGGATATATTGGCGTTTTAGATCCAATATGTCCAGCGTTGAGAATGGTTTATTTTAGGACTCCTACAACATATTCGCATCTCGCTCACCCAACAGAAAGTGACGACCCAGGAGGAGGTTGTGGAGATTGTGATGCACCTAGAAGATACGCTAGGAGGTAGCAAAACATCAATAGGGTTAGTGTAGGTGCAATCTCAGCTCATGAATCTCACCATGCAACTACAATATATGGCTTTGGCTAAGGTGGTGCATGAGAATGTGTGGTGTACTACGTGTTGCATGGAAGGTCACCATAGGAATGAGTGCCCTATGTTGGGAAACTACACTACAATGGGCACGCCGATCCCATTTCTAACTAATAGACCGAGTGGTGTGATATTTGCAAGCAATGGGGCCATATACCTCCTCCTTTCACAACATCGCAAAAATATCAAAAGCATACACACACTCCATTTCACGATTTTTTCAAATCCATGGGGCATGATGTGAACAAATTCTAGTTGCTACAGCTAATGCAGGATCACATTGCAGATGCTTTCCATATCCAAGAAGAGTAGAAGGGTGGATATTTTGGAGGACTTGATAGAGGAGAATATGGATGGGGAAGAGAAAGAGGATATGGTGGTGGTGGAGGAAGACCACCTACTTTATTTAACTATGGAAAAGTAGGCCAGTTGTCGYGATCTTGTACCATGTTGCATGCACATTGTGGKTATTTCCACAGTGAAAATCATGTCATGAAGGATTTCCCATACTTGTTGGAAAAATGGGAAGAGAAGAAGGGGCACTACAATATGGTGACTGTAGAGATGTGTGAAGGACATAATACAAATTAAGAAGTTGATGTATGGGTGGTAARCTRAGGAGGCATCCATATGGGAATGGACATGGAACAAKGAGAAATTTYAGGTCATAATGTAGAAGGAAAGATCCAAAAAGAAKYRCAAGAATCTCYRAAATTTGATGCAATGCAACAAAAGAATCTCCTTTGTGATGCACAAATGACACTCGATGAATCCAATGATGTAAGGAATTGCAAYRCATAATGTAGATGGYATTGGCAGAAGCCCACRTGTGTGAAGACTTGYAGTGCATAATTTAGAGGGTGAGGGAATAATTCCACCTAYGTGAAGAAGCACAATGTCTAGCACAAAAGGAAATGGAAGAGGAAYASTTGTGTGAAGAGATACAACACATAATGCAAAATGAAGCACAACATGACACTTATCCTGAGGCCRAATTAGAAAAACAAGTAAGTGACTTCTTGCGCTATTTCCTTAAGATGTTAAGTGATCCTAAAGATGAAAAGTAATTGTCCCACRTGTTAATAAAATGTATGAGTGAAGAAGAGACCATTGTGGCTATTCATGCCTTGTTACCTAAATGGGATGTGCACCAAGTGAGTAGACAAAAGTGCATAGGAAGATAATTCAAGATGATAGTTGAGCTCAAAAACTATGAGATGGATGGTGTCATGTTGTAATTGGGATATGAAGTGAACATAATGTCGAAGAAATCATGGGAGTTGATGGGTAAACCACACTTGGTGTGAACCCCTATTCAACTCAATCTTCCCAACAAATATAGAATATATTCTATTGGTAGGATGGAGCAAGTGGAAATGGATATTGAGGGAGTAAAGACCAAAGAAGACTTTGAGGTAATTGAGATTATGGATGACTCATACCCCTATCCATCTCTACTTGGCATTGACTAGGAATTCAATAACAATGCAGTGTTGAAGCTGAACAAGCAACATATGTCCTTTGAGACAGAGACCTTTTGCCTTATTGTGCAATTCTATCCAAATCAGGGCAACATGTATAATGATCCCATGAATGAGGATGTGTAGATTTCCATCATAGAAAACATATATAATATCATAGGGCATAGGGAGGATTACGTGAATCTGACAGCCGATGGTGAAATGAGCTTGATAAGTGTTTACTCATATGAAATATATTTGGAATATGTTATGGGTAGATGGAAGAATATTTTTTATGAGGTATCAACCAAAAGATGCACAAGAATCGCCAAGGTAATGCTCTGGATCTGTCAGAGTTGTACGACATACCAAAGTTTGATGGAATAGACTCGATGGGCACACTCTTAGCACAAATGAAAGAGTTGGTGTTTGAGACCTGTATGATACAAGCCATGGACATAGTAGTTAAAAAGACACCTACGTGCTGGTGGGAAACACACCACACAGATATACATGAATGGGCGTAGGTGGTTGAATGTATCCAGGTAAGATTTCATCCCCCGACATACTTTTAATTAATGAACTAGTATAGGGTACTAAAGATCGTTGGGAGCATATAAGTTACTGTGAAATATGCTATATGGCCAAGTCTATTTCTAGCATGCAAGGAATTCCAAAGTGATCCAAGGAAACCACACAGATAGTTGACTATGTGTACTACAAGCTAGTGGCAAACTCCAACCCACAACATTAGTGGTGCACACAGAGGTCAGAACCATCCCAAAATTGGTATACTAGTCCAATTAACAAGGTGAAAACAACAAAACCTAACAAATTGCCATGGTAGGGAATGATGAATCGAACTCGACTGAAGATGTTGTTGATCCCTATTTTTTCCACATTTCTCGCATAATAGAATCGCCATTCTAATCCATGTTTTTGCACTTCATCCATGATATATAACCAATTTTGTCATTAAACCTTTAGTTAAGCCTAAATCCATCATTATGGTTAATACATCTAGTTTCTAATGTTTTTAGTGATTAAAGAGGATTTTTACAAAGGTTTTACTAATGGCAGTCTATACCAACATTCCTGTAACATCATTGCAGTCCTCGTACCTGACATTATAACTTATCCTATTGATGCATCTCCAAGTTAAAATCGAGAACATCGATTTTCGCTGCAGTGGCATCGATGTGCTCTCATGTGATTTAGAACGTGGCTAGGTCACATGTGTGAATCACAAGCTTAGAAACAACATTTCAGCTCAAATTGGCAGCAGTTTTCAAACATTCAACTTCCGCCTCTATTTTCATGCAAATGACGTAGAATCTGAAGAATCCAAAACATGGTTTTTGTTCACAAGGAATTGAGTAAAATGTGGGTGGTTTTTCATAATATGGAATGATTTAGGAGATATGGTGTGATCTTCAATGCCAACCTACCCAAAATGCATAAATTCACCCAATTTTTTTTTATGCCCAGATTTGAAAAAAAAAACAAAAACAATGCACATATTTCATTTGATTTAAGTTTGGGGGATTGGATTTGATCCTTCCCATCTAATTTTGTGTATAAATATGTAATCATCGAGGGGATGTTGGGTGTGAATTAGTTAGGTTAGGGATCGAATCCATATTTGCATATGGATTGATGTATATATTGTATCCCTTCAATACTCTGTTTTAATAAAAGATACAGTTATGTTTTATGATCTCCATTTTCTCGTGAGTCTGTGAGTTCTTTCGGCTTGCTACCGGGATTGGAAAGGACCCACCAATTCGAGGGACACAGAGATAAGTTGTATCTTTAATCTTAGTTTAGTTTTATTTTACATCATTTTGCAGTAGTTTCACTTTGCATCATAGAAATCAATTTAATTATTGAACAATATTTAGTTAGGTGATATTCAAGATTGAGAATTCTCATTTAATCAGATGATTGGTAATATCCAAACCATGTGTTTTTCTATGTGAGAAAACTCTTTCAACTCAGATAACATCGTTGACATTACAAATTAATAAGTGGTTTGTTTCATTATTGATCCTACTATGTTTCTCGGTGGATGAATATAGTATTCATAAGTGGATTTGACATTTTGTAATGTTGGGTTTCTTTCATTGTTGAATTTAATGCAGGGAATTCTAGTTTATCACAATTATCCAACTCATCAAAAGTTGATTAATCAATATTAAAATGCATGAATGCTTGAATATGAACGAGTGTAGTTAGAGTTTTGTTGTGAGGTCAAATATGAAAGGATAAGTAATTATTTTAACTCTTGGTAGAGATCAAACAAATGTGTTGAACATTACACACAAGACTTTGATAAGATTATCCTTGTATAGAGACAATATATTTAAATGAAGAGTGCAATACCACTTGAGATGCATAACAGTATTGTATTTTACTATCTTGATTTATTACCTCATCTGATTTAGTCTTGTAGCATTAAAAACATGGTTTGCATAGTTAATTGTAGCATTTACACTTACGAGTATTTTAAGGTTTTATCTTGAATGAATGCCATAGTTCAAAGTTTGTGTGATATTGAGGGATAACATTATGAAATCTATGGTTCCTTCTCAGTGGGAAAGGTTTTAGATCTTAGACATTTTGTTGTTGTATTATTGCATTTCTTTCCTTGTTAGTATAGGTTTACAAAGCTTTGTTTTGGTTATAAGCAATGCTTTTCTCTTAAAAGATAGATCATTAGAACCTTTTCCACTTAGACAAACAAAACCAAATGTGTTAATATTGGTGATAATATCGAGTTAGAATTACCTCTTTGCACGTAGATAAATTGTCTAGATGCAAAAGCATAGTAGCCCCACTTAGACCTATCATGCTTGATTTGTTAATTGTGAGTATGAGTGCATGACACTTAGGTTAATTGAGATTCTTGGGGGTTGTTATTAAAGATGGTAAATTCCACATTAGATCAATATCCCATGCACATGAGGCTTTGAGTAGCCTCATCTCACTGATTGATTTGAATTCTAGTTTGGGTAAAACTATGTGTTTACATTGTTTTGAATTTGATCATTAGTTAGTGTTTGAATTTCTTTTATAACCATTGACTAGTAACAAAGATGGGATAGATCCTAAACATGTGCATGCATATATCAATGATTTGAACATGATAACATGTGGATCCATGGTATTTTTTTCATGCTTAATAGCAATCATATGGACATAGTGAAGTTGTTTAAGATTCCTTTCTTCCTGATTTCATTTATGCTTTGATGAATGGTTTGTGGATTGAAGTGTGGTTTTATTGCCTTCTGAGAAGTTTTATTTATTTATTTAGAAGTACGTTTTCATGGAAATAGTTTTTATTATAGGTTATAATATCTTATGATCTTGCATTTTTGTTAAGAACCAAATACTTGAATACAAAATATCACAATAGATCCAAAGATATCTGAATACAATCACCACACAAGATATATGAAACCATATAGAAAACCACAACTTTATTATAGAAACCCTTGAGGTAGGGCAACACCGTACAATAGATCCTATTATGGAAGGGATCCTCTCCTGTTGACTTGC
>JASDQU010099709.1:54451-80172 GCA_032191745.1 Picea mariana | reverse complement strand
TAGAGGAGGAATCTTCTAGAAGTAGAACCTTCTAAGAAGTCCTCTTACATTTATTATATCTAATTACCCATTTATTATATCTAACTACCATAGTGGACCTTATTTAATAATATAGTGGACCTAGTCCACCTTACATTGAATGACCTTCACTATTATCACTATGGGCCCTCTGGGCCCCTCTACTACCTCTCTAGCTACCTTACAATTTTTCGTGCTTGCACCTATAATGTTACAAACCTCCCAGATGATAATTTAATGTTTAGAAATTATTGCATATAATTTACCCAACAAATGCATCATGAACTACTAGGGTCAGATGCCTGGTGATGAAATGTGTGGAACGAGAGTGCATAGTAGACAGGCACTGTGCACAATTAGAATAAGACTTAGGTAGATTAGACATAACCCGCGTAATAAGTACACAGATTGGATATGTCAGCACAATAAAGTGGGACAAGAAAGGTCATACTCGAAAATAGATTTAGAATATTTAAAGGAGATTAAGGTATAAATGCCAAGGTACAAACCAAAGGATGGAATAGTGGGACATGATAACTGACCACCAAGATGAAATATATTACAATGAGGGAGAGGTATGTACTTAGCACTAAGACATGTGACGATAGCCTAGGGAATTGGAATCAATTATGGAAATAATTCCCCACGGCGCATGAAAATTATGGTAGTAAAGGTCACTATTGATGACAAGTACCGACGTTGAGGGAGATCTCGACGATCGGGTACCATGGGGGGAATTTCATCCATTGAGTATTTAACATTCAAAGGCTACACTTCACCTCATTATTTTCACAAAGAAAGTTCAGTATACAGTTGAAGAGCCAAGTGCAGAACACCCAACTAGCTAAGAGTGTTATAAGTTCAGGGAATTCATGCCACATACTCAGTATAAGTATCCCTTCCAAGGAAAAATCTCCATAGTAAATCTATAATAACACTACCAAGTAGAATATAACAACACGAGAATCAAGAGGCTCTAAGCATTCAACAAGAATAATGGCCTCCCCAAGTAAAACCCAAGCACATAAGTAAGTTTAGGAGACAAAGGAACAATTCATTCCACTTCCTAAGATACTTCCCATTGTAAGTATCAGAGGCCCCCTATTAGGAATGGTTCCAAAACTAAAATAGGCATACTACAATATACAAGATGAAGAATAGTTTTGTAACTATAGTTTGACTTATACGTATAAGTAATTACATGGCCAGATGGAAGACTTCAAATGACCACTAAGGAATGGGAAAATACTATGAAGAAATCAGGAATAATGTCTCTATTTGATTTCCCACATTTTGAGTGCAACCATTGTTATGGGACAAATTGGTAAGTGCAGAAAAAAACTAATCTCCCTAACTTCAACAGGAAGCTAGAACAAAACAAGGAAGAATACAAACTTGACCTTAGACTTCATTGTCATATAAACTAGTTCAAAGAGGGACAAATGGCATACCTTTTAAGTGACACTTGATCCTTGCTAGTGTCGTCCTTTTTGTTCCATATTTGGATTTGCGATATGATGAACCTATTTAACAAGCACAAACCAACAAAGAGAGAGAACAAAGATATATATATATTCCAATGAATTATATGTATAAGATCAAGGAGTTATACAATAAAAGTAAAGACACCTTTATAGGGAAGAAATGTATTGTTTCATTATATTAAATGGAAGTGGAGAACACAACCCATTCATTGATGTTGCAAGGTCCCTTCCAATCACTCTTTTCTCCAACACACATACCTTTTGTCCAATTCCTTTGATGAAGAAGATCCATAATCTGACTTAGAGAGCTAAAGCAAAGATATCTCAAGTACTATAGCATAATTCTTCATGCATAAGAAAGAATTATCCTTTTCCATAAGAGATCCCTCTTTTTATAAGGTGAAGGAGGGATGGATGTGGGTATTAGGATGATTCCACTAAATCAGAGAAGTGAGTAAGATCCAAAACGATCGAGGGCCACCTCATGTTCTAGAAGATTACCTTCTAGAACATTCATGAATTTAACTTATCCCTTGTTTAAGAATCGTCACACCCTATTCACAAGCAGCCTATGACAACATCACAATCCATCTTTGTTGCGGAATGCAATGATCAAGCATTGTTGCACCCCAAGTATAGAGCACGGTGCGACAATCTCCTTTGACATAGTTTTTAAGGAAGAAAAACTAATCCACGTTTCTCATGGAGAAAGTCTCTTTTAATGTTTTCAGGGAACATGGAAGTGAGTTATGCACATGTCGTGAGTTGATCACTGAGGTGACCAAAATAATGTGTAACAGAATGCCCCCCAAAGTATGAATTTGGAACCTGTGACAACTAAAATACTTTGTAGAATGCGTGTGTCGCAAACAAAGAGTGCATTGGTCGGGAACCTGCAAACAATCAAGTATCTGCATAATAATATAACATCTTCTGAGGTAGGAATTCCCATACTCATAATACAAGTGATTCTAATCATAAGTGTCCAGTGATTCATGGCCACTAAAAATACATTGTGGATCCATGTCATTGTGATTCAACATATCCACGAGAAATACACTGTGGATCTATGCTCTTAAAGAGTTCAAATTTGGACATAGCCATGGAAAATACACAGTGGATCTATGTGTCAGTAAAAACTAATAAATACTCTGTCACAACCTGCAATGATATGGTGAGATCCAGGTTCTTCATTTCCATCTTCCCTAAGTACGAATCTAGCCATGTGATTACAGGTGTCAAAGTCGAACATGGTAGAAACCACTTGATTACCGGTCATTATTGAAAACCGTTAACAAGTGCAAGGGAAATCACCATTGATGTCAATGAATCCCAAGGTACTCTAGTACAATCCAATGAATGTGAGTGGATGAGTTGAAGTTGAACACTCGATGGAATCTTCCAATCAGAGGCCAATTATGCGAATCCACTGTTGAAAATGAGGAAACCTGCCATTGAGACATGCAGGCTCCAAGGTACTAAATGATTTCTAGGTCTTGTTCTCGGATAATGAGTTGAATTTGACAGGAAAATACTTGTCATAGGAGAGCCTTAATGTCTCCCCCATCAATGACACAAAATATATAACATATTTGAAGTAGATTAGAGTATGAAGTGATTCATAGCTGACTTATAGAAGGTCGACATGGTAGAAAATTTATAACTGTAGATGGCCAACTCGATAGAAGGCTTGTTTAGGTTGAACTTCTCTTGAACATATAAACGACACAAAAATTGTCTTGGCAGCATTGAATCAAGGAGGACTCAACATATGGACTTGTGGATGTCCAATGAAGAGACAAATGGATTTCCCAACCCAAATACAGTGATGAAAGGGGGGTGTCATGTTCAAGAGTGACTTACTGCCACTAACATAGATATAGGTACACATTTCTTTCCTAATTTCCCCCCACCATTTCTAGCGAGTACCTCTTTATTTTTATGCAAGCTTGAGGAGGATAAAATATGATTGTAATGTAATCTCATCCTTCGGATGAGTCCCTCGAAGTATGTTTAACAAACCTGAAGAAGGAGTGGCTCGATCCCATATGTTCCTTTCGATGTTTGTTTTATGAGTCCAAAGAAAGAAAACTCAGGGGGTTTTCATGTTTAGAGAGTATGAAAAACACTTAAAGAAAACTCCATAA
The DNA here is from genome assembly GCA_032191745.1 of Picea mariana. Classification (NCBI taxonomy): domain Eukaryota; kingdom Viridiplantae; phylum Streptophyta; class Pinopsida; order Pinales; family Pinaceae; genus Picea; species Picea mariana. The sequence continues at coordinate 76,523 of JASDQU010099709.1, read as the reverse complement.
TGTCCTTTTTCGTAAGTTAGTCTGATGATATTGAAAAAGAGATAATCTACCGCTCATCAAATGTTTTCTTCAAATAATTTTACAAGCATGAAAAGAACAAGGTCGCTCGGCTATTGTTTCGTGTTTAGGGAGCTTGAAAAGAGCTTAACGGATACTCCACAGGGTTTTTTTTTCATACTACCAATGCGAGTTTGAAAAAGTAATAAAAGTTTACTCGATTGCATTCTCATGGTTTCATGAGCATGAGAAAGAATTAAGACAATGCTCAGAATTTTTCCTAAAAAACCCTAAAGGTATATGTACATAATAAAAACACACAAAAATGACCAAAAATGGAGTATCCATGTCAAACGTCTCATCCTTAGGTCTTTCAATATTTAATAGAAACACTTTGAAAAGTTCATTAGACTTAGGGCATAGGTAAAATATTCAAAAATAATTTAATTTGCAATAAAAAATGGTAAAAAGTAATAAAATAGGTCAAAATAACCCATTTACCATTTCATTTTGCAATTTCACCCAAATAGTGCCAAAACCCCTCATTTTCTCCCAAAATTCAAGCTTCGATTCCAGAGCGCCTATGGACCATTTCGCAAACTGCTTCTGTCAAAAAGGTAATCTCTTACCCCTGCCTCTTTTCATGGTTTAAAATTTCATTTTTAATGGTTTGGTTTTTAGTTAAGGTCAATTTTTGGGGAGTCTTTGCGCTTTACGATCATCAAAGGCTCATGCTATCATGAACTACAATGATCCCAAATCATCACAGGGGACACATAGGTAGGGTGCGATGACGTCACTCTGTGTAAAATCAAGCCCTTGCAACGACCACAACTCAATTTTTGAAAAAATAAAATGAGTTAGGAAATCTTCCAAGATTTGATTTTTTATGAATATAATCATCTTTTGATGTTGCTTGGCAGGTTTTCCACAGTTAAAATGATCGATTGGAGGGAACATGAGCAGTAGCATGAGGAAGAATACTACTTTGTCGAGAATAACCCAGGCACTTTCATGGCACTCTGAGAGTGTGGTTTACTCAAATTCTTCAAAATTCAGGGCATGAGAACCCAACTGAGATTGTTGGAGTATCTAGTCCACATGTGGGATGTAAATGAATAAGAATTTCATGTGGATGTGCATAAAATCACCTTGGAGATAGATGAAATTTACTTTCTGATAAGGTTATCTCACCGAGGCTCTCGGGTATCACTCTCGAGAAGCAAGGGTGGAGGAGAACCCATGGACTATTATGTTGCGCACCACTACATGCTAGGTATGGAAAAGCATAGTGGAAAGGTTTCCATTAGGTATGTTTGATATTTACCATTGAGAACCATCCTCTATATGAACACCTGGATGGCAGGGAGTGCGGCTCCCCACATGGATTTTCAAATCCACTTTCACTACACCATAGAGTGTATGGAGCCCCAGGTATTCAATTGGTGTGTCGGTCTCTTGAAGAATATGAAGAAGCAATTGACAAAGTGTCAGAATGGTCGGTTGAAACAATTTTCTTATGGATCCATTTTAGTATCCTTCTATTGGCATGCTTACAGGAAGAGTGTGCTTGTCATTGATGGCAAGAACAATAGTGACGATGGAAAACAAGAAAAGCATAAGCTCAGGAGGAGAAGTGAACAGTATGCAGAGATCAAATCTTATAAGGAAAAGAACGATACAGAAATGTGATCAAGATCAACATCTCCACAGGAAAAACCAAAATGATTGAGAATTCGATCACCTGAATATTTGTCAGTCGTTAGATCAAGTTAAGTGAAGGATAGGATAAACGGGGCACAAGGTTTGAGAATTCGATTATCCAAATATTCGTCAGTCATCGGATCAAATTAAGTGGAAGGATAGGATAAGAAAATATGGAGATCCGTTGGATTTAATCCAAGGCAAAGCTGCATCGCATACAGATCAAGTCGTTGATCTAAGATCTTGATCAAACGAACGTTATTCGTTTCGGGTTTAAATTTATGAGGAGGTTACGCTTCGGAGAAATCACTTCAAGAATTTCCAGTTGAGATTTGAAATACCCGAAGCCCGAAGATCCAGAGAGACAAAATACACTCTCGACCGTCAGATCATATGAAGTAGATCTCAGTCGTGGGATCATCTGAAGAATATCTCAAGTGTCAAATCATCTAAAGTTAATCTAGGCTGTCTGATCCAGAGCGTCAGTTTGAGTTTTGAAATTCCTGAAGCCTGGAGACCCAGAGAGTCGAAATACATTCTCAACCATCGAATCATCTGAAGTAGATCTCAGTCGTCAGATCATCCAAAGAATATCTCAAGCATCAGATCATCCGAAGTGAATCTGGGCTGTCTAATCCAGAGCGTCAGTTTGATTTTTGAAATTCCTGAAGCCCGGAGACCCAGAAAGCCGAAATAAATTCTCGACCGTAGGATCATCCGAAGTAGATCTCAGTCATCAGATCATCCAAAGAACATCTCAAGCATCATATTGTTCGAAGTAAATATGGGTCATCTGATCCAGAAAATATGTGGTGTAATCCCGTGTACTCTGGGTAAAGACCCGAAGTAATCCTCAATCGTCCAATCCAAGAGGGCACGTGACAGTAATCCATATACTTTGAGGGGAAGTAAAGTTTGAGACTTGAGATTTGAGAAGTCTAGAGACCCGAAGGAGATCTCGACCGTTGATCGAGAAAGCGACCACAAAACCATTGATCAGGTTGAAATCAAATTCCTGAAGTAGAGGTAGAGTCGTTGATTGAGAAGGATAGGTTTCCAAAGATCATCGACTCGAGAAGATTGGCGTACAGAGAAAAGTAGGGTTTGATATTTGAAAATCATGGAGCTCGGATCATGAAGTAAATCACAACTATTGATTTAGGAAGGTTAGATCTAATCCACAGACTTGAGAGGATATATCTGAACCGTCCGTTCAGGAGCAATGTCAAGATTGTGAGATCGATGGTCCCATCGCATTGTGGGGATTGAAGGTGCACAAACTTTAATAATTTAAGGGCAGGCCGCAATTGAAACCACGTTTTTGGAGAAAGGACACATGGAGGCTCGAGGTAAATTGTGTGGTGAAATGTATTTTGATCTCAAACCACCTTTGGCCACGCCCGCATTTGCATGGTCACATGATATCATCACCCAATGTCACATAAGTGGAAGATAGGGGAAGGATCTAGCACTGTTAGGCTCCACATCAGAGGTTACACATTGAAAAGTCATAAGGGCCTCTACATGTATAATCCAACGACACTGATCAAACAAAATCGGATCGAACGGTTGTTGTTTCACTTCATGATTTCTTGATTAGTTACAATTCAGTTACACTAACTAAATCATTGTTCCTAAGTGGTTGAATCATTGTTACTGAGCATTGGAATCATGATGCCTGAGGATTTTTTAGATTCCCTACTTGAGCGTTGGAGATGAAGAGTGTAACGGATAATGAGAGAAGGAATAAAAGAAAAATGTCGTGATAGAGAGAGGTAGTTGTTTCTCAGTTAAATAAGTTGAACTGTATGTGATCAAGAAGATAGCAGAAACAGAGACGGAAATATGCAGAGATGAAGAACATAAGCTGGACAGAGCAGAAATGGTGAAAACAAAAGACTGTACAAGAAACTAAGAGCATGCGAAGAATAGAGGAGGATCAAATGGAGACAGACAACAAGTGGAGCCAAGCATGAACAAACAGAAGGAGAAAAAAATTACAGAATAGAGAAGAAGTGGTAATCATTGAAATGTTTGTATTGTTGTAAGGTATTATTCAAGTAAAGATTTATAATCAGGGTGGTAGGGTGGTGCTAAGGCTGACTGTTGTCCTCATAGTTTCAAGTGGGTGCTTGAACACAGGGAGTTGTAGCTTCCATCTAGTTGCAACCAGAAAAACCAGGGTGGTAGGGTGGTGCTAGGGAGGACTATTGTCCTCAGAGTTTAATGTGGGTGCTTGAACACAAGGAGTTGTAGCTTCCATCTGGTTGCAGCCAAAACAACTAGGGTGGTAGGGTGGTGCAAGGGAGAACCATTGTTCTCTGTTATATAGGTTGGTGCCTGTGTGTCTGGAAGTTGGTGCTTCCATCTAGTTGGTGTTGGAACACTCAGGGAGTTGGTGCTTCCTTATAGTAGGTGCTAGAGAAACCAGAGAGTTGGTTCTCTAACAAGTTGCTGCTTGTTAAAGAAGAGGTTGTAGCCTCATTTTGAGTTGGTTCTCAAATATTGATGATGTCCAAAACATAAAAGATAGCCTATCATTCTAAGAAGAAGAGGTTTTCTCCCTTTATGGGTTTCCTCATGAATATCTGTCTCTGTGTATACCATATGTGTGATTGATGTCTATTATTTCTATTGTTCACGTGTTTCATAATCTTGATGATCACTAGGAGAAGATTAATAATATTTCAATAGGCATAAAATTGTTTAATCACAGTAACAACTGATTCACCCCCCCTCTCAATTGTCTTAGTAATTTAAACAATTGGTATTAGAGATGGTTCCTTTTATCTAAGGGTATATCCTAGAGCTTAAACATGACTAGCAATGAAGGAACTTTGACCAATAAGCCTCCTCTGTTTGATGGACCAAATTTTTCTTTATGGAAGGTTAGAATAAGAACATACATTATGGCCTTAGGTGTTGATGTTTGGGATGTTGTAGAGACTGGATATACAAAACCTTTTGTGCTAGATTCCAAAGATGATAAGTTAGAATTTAGCTTCAATGCAAAGGCAATGAATGTTATCTTGAGTGGGATTGCTGGAGTTGAATTTGTAAAAGTAATGCAGCTTGATTTTTCCAAAGAGATGTGGGATAAACTCATTATAAGTTATGAAGGAAATGAGAAAGTAAAAGATGCCAAACTTTAGACATATAGATTGAAATTTGAACAACTAAATATGAATGAGGATGAAATAGTTAATAAATATTTCTTAAGAGTTGAGGATCTTGTGAATGCCATGAAGGGTCTTGGTGAGAATATTGAAGACGCATTTTTAGTTCAGAAGATTTTAAGATCTCTACCAAATAGATTTAATCCAAAAGTTTCTACAATAGAATAATTGAATGATCTTAAGAATTTGTCTATTGATCAACTTCTAGGAACTCTTACTGCTTATGAAATGAGTATTAGTAAAGATAAACCCACCTCTAGAGAAGCATCATTTAAAGCAGATAAGAATGAGGATTCTGAGCCTAATGAAATTGAAGAAAAATTTGTGAGAAGACTAAAGAAAGGATCAGGCAAGTTGCCCTTCAAATGTTTTAAATGTGGAAATATAGGTCACTTTTATTCTAAGTGTCCACATAAGAAGAAGGACCAGAACGCTGAAGGTGAAGAGAAGTACAAATCCAATAGATTTGGTAAAAATAAAATTTTATGTGTAAACAATGATGACTCTTCAGGAGACACAGATAGTGATTCTTCTTGTGAAGATAAGGTTAATGAATTTATGCTTATGGCCAAAGAGGATTATGATAATAAAATCACATGAAGTGATGTTGATGATGAAGAAGTTTTGGTTGAATTGGAAGGAGAACTGATCAGTGCTCTAGAAGAAATTGTTAGACTCATATTTAAGAAGAAAAAGCAAAAACAATTTTTGATACAGTTTGAGAAAGACAGTAAAAATCCTGATGAAGACTTTGCCCTGCTAAAAGTGGAATTAAAAGAGGCAAAGAAAATAGAGGACATTCTGAAACAACAGTTATCAAAAAAGAAGGCAAGAAGTGAAGCCTTGGAAGAAGAGGTAGTAAAAACCAGAAAAGAGATGGAGAAGTTTAAAGCATTGTATCTCCAAAATATTCCAGGCATTAAAGCTTCAACAAAGCTAAATGAAATTCTGAGCAAACATATATCTCCTTTGTTGAAGACTGGTTTAGGCTATGTAAGTGGTTCAAGCATAAAACAACCAGAAAGCAAAGAGTCAATAAATATGATCAAGTTCCAATTCAATAGACAATCATACCATGTGATTACTCTGCCACCAAAAGCTAATAAAGACAAGATGATCCCTGATAAAAAACAAAGATATCAGAAGATGGAGCAAAAAATACCAAGAAGAAGGCCATCCTTCACGTACCAAAACTTCTTCCATGGTTACTGTTTTTACTGCTCTAGTTTTGGTCATAAGATTGAAAATTGTCAAATTAATTTTAGAGACATGAAACTGAGGAGATCAAGAAATAAACAATCTTTGCAACATAGAACTAAATAGCCAATGAGTAGACAAAGTGGAACCAATCACTTTGACCTATTGAACAATGAGCTCGAATGCTATAACTGTCATAACTTCAGCCACAAAGCTGCAAACTACCATTTGAAGAATTACAAAGCAGATCCAAGGATAAAACCGTTAGCCATAAATACCAACACATGGAAAAAGAAAGATAGTGAAAAATGTGGTCTAGTACTTTTAGCTCAAAAACAAAAATACCCCTGGTATATAGATAATGGATGTTCCAAGCACATGACTGGAGACAAGGATAAGTTTATGTCTATGAGTAAAAGAAAAACAGGAAATGTGACCATTGGAAATGATGAACTAGGTAAAATCAAGGGTAAAGGGATGGTGAGTTTGAGTAATGGTAAAGGAAAAGCCCAAGATGTTCTGCTTCTAGATGGGCTGAAACATAATTTTCTCAGTGTAAGTCAAATGTGTGATAGATGATGTGAAGTGGTGTTCACTTCCACAGATTGTAATATAAAGTCTGTAAACTCAGAACAAATGGTGGATAAAGGCATAAGGACAGATAATAATGTATATGTGCTGAAAGAAGATAGAGAAAAGTGACATATAAGAAAACATGATGAAATATGGTTATGGCATAGGAGACTTGGACATCTAAACTTTGATGACTTAATCAAGCTCAAAAATCTTGAAGCAGTAAAAGATCTTCCAAGAATATCAAAGCCACAAGATTATCTGTGTAAACCCTGCCAAGTAGGAAAACTAACTAGGACACAGCTTGAATCCAAGAGATCTACTTCAAAATATAAACTAATCTAGGTATATACGCCACCCACCTTTTTCCAACTGGCTCAAAACAATTTTCTGGCAATTTTGGCAATTTACTATTTTTAGCAGTTTTAACTTCCAGGACCATTTTGAGGGCCTAAATGAAGGTTTTTCGGGATCAAGATTATTAATGAAATTATAAGGCATGATTGATCCCCCAAAATGAATCTCCTCGATGATACCTTTCCAATGGGCTATCATGCACCTAAAATGAAGATCGTATGCAAAAGTTACGACCTTGGGAAGTTGATGTACTAACTTACCCAAACAGGGCCCACATGACTTTTGGCGCTTCATCTCCTAGTGTTAGGTTTTTTGGATGTATAGGGTTTTTGGAATTCCTGTTTATTGTAAGAAGGCCTTCAGAGCCTCATTTTAAATATCTTCTTTCGAATGCAAGTAGCCGTCACATCTCTTCTCAGAGATAAGCTGTCACCATTCTAGCGAGTCTTTCACTCTGTATTTTTACATCCTCTGTACATTTCTTTCATTAATAGAAATCATGTATTAATGTATATCTATGTTTATGGTTGCATCTCTGATACATTTCTGTTATATTATTGAATATCTGCGATATATCTGTGCATTTCTTTATTATATCTCCGCTCTCATTTCATGCCAAAAATAATCTGGATCAGTGGTATCAAAGCAGGCTGCTCTTGATCATTTTTTCATTGCATGTCCCTGATGAGGTCTGAGTATAGAAATTTGGGCCTTGATATTGTCTCTCTTGAAGATAATCACTCTCGCACACCCAAGAAACCCTCAATGGTGGAATAAAATAAAAACGACAGAGCAGATGATCCTATCAATTTGTTGCTTGAACAAGCTCTCACGCGACAAAGGGATGAAATGATGGATAATTTTGCTGACATCCTTCAATGCCTGTCGATAACAGTAAACACATCTTCATCAAGAGGCCACTTAGGAGGCACCTCACCTTTCAAATTACAAGTTAATTTTGATATTCCCATATTTGAAGGACGGATAGATGCAGAAGCCATAGAAAAATGGTTAACTCTGCTAGAAGGTTATTTCTTTGTTCACAATTTTTCTGACAGAGAAAATATCACCTTCGCACTCCCTAAATCTTTTCCTCATGTCAAACATTGGTGGGAAATTTACTGGGAGCAAATTTCCACTGGGAGAAAATTTCCACAGAGGAGTCTAGAATATATGGGGCTGAGCCCACTTGGGATTTTTTTGTGGATGTGGTAAAGGAACAGTATTGCCTTGTTGTTAACTATGAGGACTAGTACATGAGATGGACCACACTGCAGAAAGAGAGGGGCCAAGAAGTTCTGAAGTTCACCAATGCCATCCATACTTTTCACACTGAGATGGGTATGAAATACTCCGAATGACATTTGGTTCTGAAATATCATGGGGCTCTACATAGATAAATCCAAACTAAAATGGATTTTATGGACATCTCATTATTCAGTGTTGTCTATCGATATGATGTTAAAATCGAGAAGAAATTTAAGCACCAGAACAAACCGGATTTCGGTTCTGTAAATCTGCAACAACCAAAGTATGAAAAAGACAGACCTAACAAACAATCTCCCGAAAACCAGTCCAAGCCACAGGAAAATAAGGGTCACAGGAAGACAAAGAAGGACACAGGAAAATGATGCGATTTCCAAAAATCCCCTATCACAACACCGATGAATGTTGCTCAAAATAGTCATTGGTGGCCAAGATCAAAGACAAGGAGCCGAACCCTGATTCAGAATCTGATTATGAAAATACTGGTAAATGACAGATCATTGATGTAGACCCTACTTCTATTGTCGTGACCACAACAATTCAACTAGAAGAACCAACAAATTTCGAAGAGGGGGAGCATGTTTTTCATTCACAGATGTGGGTGAAGGGAACCCCATTGCATTTTATTGTTGATAGCAGAAGCTAGAAGAACCTCATCTCAGCAGAGGTCGTCAAACAATTAGGATTGTCAACAACACCACACCTGCATCTGTTAAACATTGAGTGGCTTCGCCAAGGAAAAGATCTATGTGTCAGCCAATAGTGTTAATTGTCATATGGCATCCAACCCTTCAAGGATGAGGTATTATGTGATGTTTCCCCACTCGATGTCTGTGATGTTCTCTTAGGCCAACCATATATGTGGAGACGCCATGCTGTTTATGAGTCTTGACCCCACAGTTTGATTATTTCTCTAGGGGGTCATGTATATAGAATACCAGAGGTAGTTATGACTATTGTTCGACCTAAACAGTTCTGCAAGGTAGTATCTCATACTGCAAAATTCTGCTTCTTCACAATCTGTTCAAAAGGGGAACAAAAGGACAGTGCAACCACTACAGCCTCGCCCCAAACACTTTCTATCCAATAGAAGAAGATCAAAAAGGATGAAGCAAAGTGAAAATATTCCTTCTGCACACCATCCTCTCATGTATATCGACTTGTTGAACATCCTCAGCCTCAACGGGTTCATGACAGACTTCCACAAATTGAGCAATGCGACGTCTCCAGCAAGGCAAACAACTCACCAAGATGCAGATTCAACAAACTCTTTTACCTCTCCCACGGGCACTCAACGCAATGGAGACCATTGATTCCTATGGAGGGAGTATTGTTCCTGGTGGATATCGGTGGCCACCCACCTTTTCCAACTGGCTCAAAATAGTTTTCTAGCAATTTTGGCAATTTACTATTTTTAGCAGTTTTAACTTCCGGGGCCATTTTGAGGTCCTAAGTGAAGATTTTTTGGGATAGATATTCTCAATAATATCAAAGGGAATGATTGACCCCAAAAAATGAATATCCTCGATGATACCTTTCCAAATGGATATCATGCGCCTAAAATGAAGATCGTATGCAAAAGTTACAACCCCGGAAAGTTGATGTACTAACTTACCCAAACAGGGCCCACATGACTTTTGGCGCTTAATCTCCTAGGGTTAGGTTTTTTGGATGTATAGGGTTTTTGGCATTCTTGTTTATTGTAAAAAGGCCTTCAGAGCCTCATTGTAAATATCTTCTTGCGAATGCGAGCAACCGTCACATCTCTTCTTAGAGATAAGCTCCCACCATTCTAGCGAGTCTTTCACTCTGTATTTTTACAGTCTCTGTACATTTATTTCATTAATAGAAATCATGTATTACTATATATATTTGTTTATGGTTGCCTCTATGATACATTTATGTTATATTATTGAATATATTTTATATCTTTGTGCATTTATTTATTATATCTTCGCTCTCATTTCGTGCCGAAAATAATCTGGAACAGTGGTATCAGAGTAGGCTGCTCTTGATCGTTTTTTCAATGCATGTCCCCGGAGAGGTATGAGAATAGATATCATTATCAAGATTGTCTCTCTTGAATACAATCTCTCTCTCACACCCAAGAAACCCTCAATGGTAGAAGAAAATAAAAACGACGGAGCAGACGATCCTATCAATTTGTTGCTTGAGCAACCTCTCACATGACAGAGGGGTGAAATGATGGAGAATTTTTGCCACATCCTTAAACTCCTATCGATAGCAGCAAGTGAATCTTCATCAAGAAACCACTTTGGAGGAACCTCGCCTTTCAAAGTACACGTTAATTTTTATATTCTCGTATTTGAAGGAAAGATAGATGCAGAAGCCTTAGAAAAATGGTTAACTCTGCTAGAAGGTTATTTCTCTGTTCACAATTTTTTCGACAGAGAAAATATGACGTTCGCACTCCTTAAAGATCTCCCTCATGTCAAACATTGGTGGGAAAATTACTGGGAGAAAAGTTCTAGAGAGTATTTTGGAATATATGGGGCCGAGGCCACTGGGGATTTTCTTGTGGATGTAGTAAAGGAATAGTATTACCCTGTTGGAAACTATGAGGACCAGTACATGAGATGGACCACACTGTAGCAAGAGAGGGGCCAAGAAGTTCTGGAGGTCACCAATTCCTTCCATACTTTGCGCACCAATATGGGTATGAAAGACTCCGAACGACATTTGGTTCTGAAATACCGTGGGGCTCTACATAGATACATTCAAACTGAAATGGATTTTCTGGATATCTCATCACTTAGTGCTACCTATCGATATGTTGTTAAAATAGATCAGAAATTTAAGCACCAAAACAAACGGGATTTCGGTTCTACAAATCTGCAACAACTAAAGTATGACAAATATGACCCTAACAAACAGTCTCCCAAAAACCTGTCCAAGTCACAGGAAAAGAATGGTCACGGGAAGACAAAGAAGGACACCAAAAAATGGTGTGATTTCTACAAAATCCCCTGGCAGAACAACGATGAATGTCTCTCAAAATAGTTATTGGTGGCCAAGATCAAAGACAAGGAGTTGAACGATGATTTATAATCTAATTCTGAAAATACTGGTAAAGGACAGATCATTGACGCAGACCCCATTGCTATTGTCGCGACTACAACAATTCAACCAGAAGAACCAACATATCTCGAAGAGGGGGAGCACCTTTTTCATTCAAAGATGTGGGTGAAAGGGACCCCGCTACATTTTATTGTTGATAGCAGAAGCCAAAAGAAACTCATCTCAACAGAGGTCATCAAATAGTTAGGATTGTCAACAACACCACATCCACATCCGTACAACATCAGGTGGCTTCGCCAAGGATGATATCTCCATGTCAGCATACAGTGTCGATTGTCATACGGAATCCAACCCTTCAAGGATGATGCATTATGTGATGTTTCCCCACTAGATGTTTGTGATGTTCTCCTGGGCCAGCCATATATGTGGAGACGCCATGCCGTTTATGAGTCTTGACCCCATAGTGTCATTGTTTCTATAGAGGGTCATATCTACAAAATACTAGAGGTAGTTACGATTATTGTTCCACCTAAACAGTGCCACAAGGTAGTATCTCATACTGCAAAATTTAGCTTCTTCACAATCTATTCAAAAGGGGAACAAAAGGACACCACAATCACTACAGCCTTGCCCCAAGAACCTTTTATCCAACAGAATCAGGTCGATAAGGTTGCAACATAGCACAAATATTCCTTCTGCACACCATCCTCTCATGTAGCTTGACTTGTTGAACATCCTCAGCCTCAACAGGTTCATGGCAGAATTCCACAAACTGAGCATCGCGAGGTCTCCAACAAGGCAAGCAACTCACCAAGATGCAGATTCAACAAACACTTTTACCTCTTCCCTGGGCTCTCAAAACAATGCATACCATTGCTTCCGAATGAGGGAGGATTTATTAGGTGGATATCGGTGGCCACCCACCTTTTCCAACTGGCTCAAAACAGTTTTCTGGCAATTTTGGCAATTTACTATTTTTAGCAGTTTTAACTTCTGGGGCCATTTTGAGGGCCTAAATGAAGGTTTTTAGGTATCGATCTTCTCAATGATAGCCAAAGGCATGATTGAGTCCCCAAATTGAATCTCCTCAATGATACCTTTTGAATGAGCTATCACGCGCCTAAAATAGAGACCGTATGCAAAAGTTACGACCCGTGGAAGTTGATGTACTAACTTACCCAAACGGGGCCAACATGAATTTTGGCGCTTCATCTTCTAGGGTTCGGTTTTTTGGATGTCTAGGGTTTTGTTGTAATATCTACATGTTTCTCCTATTTTGAACAACAAACGACACTTCCTATAGTTTCCTACACCTCATCCTGTAAATACTACCATTTGGGCTGATTATTTGTTTAGAAAAAGGATCTTTGATTATTCTTGTTTTATTTCTTATCTTGTGTTTTCATGCTTGGTTCATGACTGTAAGCATGAAACAAGCATTAAATTTGATCTTGTATTTGATTCTGCTTAAGGATGGTTTGAAAGGGTCAGTATGCTTACATCTCTTTTCATGAATTTTGTTTTTCTTTGGGCTTATCATATATCAATGAAATACTTATTTTGAGTTGCTCTTGGATTGTAAGCTTATATTTTGGATCCTTTGTAAAAAACCAAAAATTGATTTGCTTTGGTTTACAAAAACATATCCATTTTTTAACCTTTCCAAATCAAATATACCCATTACTTTTCATGGGAACTAAACACACCACGATCGTACCCTATACTTCATTTTAGCTGGAAGTTTGAATTGATAGGCCTCTCATGACAGATCAAGGTTTGGTGTTATGCTCTATATCCAAAACGTTCATCACCAAAAATGCCCAAATTTCATGTCTGAAACCCCTATGCTTATATTATGGTCGTGCTAGTGTGATTGCTAGTTTTTCTCCTTTGTTATTAGCTTAGACTTGTCTTTGTTGTTGCTACCTCTTAAGCCCACAGTTATTTTGGGTCACTCCTCTTACCATCTGTTCAAACCCTCATGGCCTCTGTCGTCCGATTTGAGCCAAGAGGCTCCCAAATGTTTTTGCTATATGATAATGCAAGTGAGGATCTAAAGAGCCAGGGCTGGGATTTGTTTATTAAGAAGTTCCAGGGTTATAATTTGTGAGTGGACAAAGAATTTTCCCTTACATTTGATGGATATAGAGCCAAGGTAGGCCATATTTAGTTGGAAATCACCGAAGAATTTCTGAGTGAAGCAGCGGGGTTCCCTCTCACTAGTAAAAAATGGTTTAAAAATTCAAATTTGGATGAAGTACCCTGGAGTCTGTTCGTCACCTCCATAAAAATTGAATGCTGTGACAAAGGTATTCTGGTCTCCCTACTCAAGGTTAGATGGCATGGTTTGTTAGTGGTTTTAAAAAAAATTATTACCTGTGAAGGTCGTTTTGGCCTGGTCTTCCTTTACCATGTGAGAATGCTTATGCATTTTATTGGCTTTCATTTAAACGTGTCATTTTACTTGCTAAGCAGTTTGTATAAAATGTCAAAGAGATACAAGAATTAGAACTTGGATTCTAGCCTCTTTCACCATGGTTTGATTAAATTATTGTTAGTTCATCATTTGAAAACACTTGGTGATAATTGGGACGGTTTCGTAGTTTGAAACATTTTTGTTACAGAGACTTTTGTAGAAACCCGTATGGTAGATAAACCTATGATAGAGAAACCTCTTGGGTTCTCAAGTGGCAGGCCAAATTTCTTGTATGAAAACCCTCGTGAAAGTGGATTGCTCGATCAGTCTTTGCATGAGAAACAGGATGCTAGTTCTAAGGTTATTAAAACTCCTAAGCATGAACAATTTTTTTGCCCTAATCCCACTCTAAAATCCAACAACAAAACCCTGGCAAACAATCAAAGAAAAATCAAGAAATAGGGTTTCATAACAAGAAGGTTGGTCGACTCTTTTCTAGGAATCTATGTAATAGATCCAAAGCTCATGTGAGCTCGATCGAATTGATCGAGATCCATGAGAGCTCTAACTCCGAGATTGCAAATTTTCTGGCAGAGGAAGGTCAGAATTGTTCCAAACCAGATATTAAACAACCATTCCATTATGTCAATAATCTCCCACCATGTTTAAAAGATAGAAAAGGATTCACAGGTATTAAACTCATTCAAAGACCAACAGTGGATAGCAGTGATGTTTTACCACACAATTACATATTTCCTCAACAGATCGCCCCTGTTGTTCCTTGCGAAGTGTGCCTGCAGTGGATAGGGCAGTACTATACAGACATCCCTATTCTCCAAGCGAGGATCAAATCTCTCACAACTCTCGATGAATCCTTGGAAAACGAAAACAGTGAACTCAAGGCCAATGCATAAAGACAAACAAAGCATTTGAAAAGGACAGGCAATATCATTATAAAAAACGTCGATAGTGTCAAGGTCGTGATGAATTATGAGATATTGTGATTCGAATTTTGTTATTAGTTGAATGGTAATATTGGTTTTTATCACAGTTATGCTTTTTTATTATTGTTCTAATTAATCTAGATCGATTTAAATTTTTGTTACCAATAATAAGACTGGCTACAAAATTGAGAGATTTTGTAGCCAAGTCAATTTCTCATATAAGATTTAGGAATTTTTGGTTAATAAAATATTTGACTTGCTCATTTCATTTTTTCAGGATAGGATGTATTTGATGCTGATCTTATGGGATGGAGCATGCTGGACTTAGTCGATCAACTATCTTCTTTTTGCTTATTTTGTAAATAGGATAAAATTCTCATAAATTTAGAAGATTTAGTTTGATCTTGAGTGGCTCTAACCCTCTATATTTGTAACTTTTAGATCTTTTTGAGATCTGATCCTATCTTAGAAGATAGGAAGTTTAGTCTTTGTAAACTCTTTAAATACTCCATATTTTGTAATGGAAATCATCTTGGTTGAAGGCAGAGGATGGAGGAGTGATTATAAGACTTAATGAAACAACATATATGCATTTTGGATTTATCATTTTGTTAATGATGTTTTCATTTATGTTTTGTTAATCCTAATACATTAATAGTTCAGATAGATTTAGATTTAATGATTTATTATGTGCGGGATGTTTATATTATAAATATTGTCGATAATTTGCTGCTCAAAATATAAATGCTATGATTATATTTCCAGTTAGAATGATAGGATTTTTATTTGAATTTTAATTGAATGATGAAATGCATAGGTTACTTTCAGATTGATCTCACTGTAATTATATGCAATTATAAGATCACAGGGTTATGTTTGTGTTATGGACGTGACAGTTGGACGTTCTTCACTCATGCAGTCCCTTGGAAACACCTTACTAACTCACTGACAGGTTAGCTTCTTTGTTTTTTCTTAATTTTGTTATTTACCTATTGATGAAACGAGAATGTATGGTTCAACTTTTGACTACCCACAAGTCTATGTTTCATAGTATATTCGATGCAAGATTTGTTAGATTTATAAAGGAAAACAAATAAAAGTTTCAAATGTGATTTCTTTATCTACTTTTGAAAAGAAATAACTTTTTCATTTGATTTCATTAGTTTCAATTAAAACTTGTAATTTGTAAATGATGTATATAAGTGATATTAGTATTTTTTCTATTTAAAATACCTACAATAGTTATATAAAAGCATATGCATATATATAATATATAGTTGTTAGCATTAGTTCAGTTATTCCTTTATTTTCGTTTTCTTTTTAGGATTTTAGATTGGCCAATGGAGCCATTAAACCTGTCAGAATGAGTTACACCAAACGGCTTGGTTTATTTAGACAACCTCGAACCGGACTCGTTCTTCCCGTTGATGGATAGTCAGTTTCGCCCGCCAATAAATGGAGCTAAAAGGAGGGCCTGGATACAATTGATGGCATGTGGAAGTCACAAAACTCCACCCCCACACACTCGCTCCCCTGTAGTAACAGATAGTCACTCATACAACAACGTTACTTCTGAAACAACAACTACCTCGAACGAAAATCCACAGATTCTCATTGAGCCGATAACACCAAACCCTCAAGGGGACGATGTATAAGAAATTGTTCGTCAATCACTCTTAAGGACACAGAGTGATTTGGCCCGTATCAAACAACCTTATAGGCCACTGAATCAACCCTTATATTTCTCTGATATCAGAGAACAGCTTGAAGGCATTGGTATGCTTTTAAACCCTCTAGGAGATGATACTATCAATCCTACCGATACACCTACTCTTGGAGTCGGGGGATCTGGTTTTCCACCTTCCCCACCTCATTCATCTCCATCCTCTTCAAGAGGAGAGTCATCTGACGAAGGCAGTTCATCGTCTAAACCATCTCAGCCTTCGACACTAGCTACACCCATGGAAAACCAAAACAATCCCGCCAGACCATGGCTCGATCAAGATGTTGTGGTTGTACCTGGACCCCAACACCCTTTACCAAAAAACCTTGAGAAATGGTTACCTAAGTTCGATTCAGATACTAAGAAAATCACCGAAGATCACATAAAGAAATTCATGCTAGCCATTAGACTCCGAAGTGTAGAACATGAAGATGTAGTATGTAGACTTTTTCCTTACACGTTTGAGGGAAATACCTCTACATGGTATTTCACCCAACAACCTTACACCATTTTATCTTGGGACAGATTTGAAACATGTTTCTTAGAGAAGTTTGGAGATGATAAATCTCCTGAAGTCTTAGTTATGGAACTTTCTAGATTAAAAATGAACCCTAAGGATAAAGTAAAAGATTTTAACCAAAGGTTTCTCATGTTAAAAAACTGAATTCCCACTGATTCAATGCCCGCGAAAAGCCTTATTGTATCATATTACACTAAATGTCTACATAATAATATAGCAATTTGGGTTAAAATATCTAATAAGTCCACGTTGCTGGAAGCCTTGGAGGAGGCAAGCCAAATCAAAAAATATATTTTTAGATTGAAAGATAATCTTAGTAATGAGGCAGAAATAACTCCATCTTCTAAGAAGAAAATAGATATTCTTACTAGGCCTCCCCAAACCAAAACCCAATCAGAAACTTCAGACTTATAAAGTTTGCAAAAAGTTGTCCAAAAATTATCGAATCAAGTCGTAGACTTGAAGAGATCGGACGAAGAAGCATCCTTAAGCAAAGGAAGTTTTAAACCTCCTTTCAAAAAGTCTTTTCCCCCAAATCGGCCAAATCCAACCCCCGAAGGTCTAAATTTTGAAAGCCTACAATACACTCTGCAAACTATCCTTGAAGCACATGATAACTTGGTCCCTCTTGAAAGTTTGGAAGAAATAGTTGAAGAAGAAGTAATTGAAGAAGAGGATTCATCTCCTAATATCTTCAAGCATTTCTCCGACAATATTTTTCAAGCAAAATTTGAAATTGTCCATCCTTACAACACCAGAAGCAAAACACAGAGTAAACCCTCTTCCGAAATGAGTAATAATGTGCCCCCGAAAAAATTGAAACAAGATGAAACAAAACAGAATTTACCAGCCCCAATTTTAGAATATGATTTGATTGAAGACCTAAAAAAAACTCAGGTCTAATATTTATGTTTACGAACTTTTGAAATTCCTTCTTCTTCTACAGAAAATGCTTCAGAACATTGCATAAAATAGTAAAAACAACAATCTAAACAACAAGAAAATTGCATAAATCATTTCTAAAATAGCTCAAAAGATCCCTACTAAAATGACACCTGACCCCCCCAGATAAAAGGGATCTCACTGAAAAACTGTATCAAAAGTAGATAAAGTAGTTTTAGGGACAACGACTAAAAATCAGCAGAATTCTGTTGTCAATACTTACAAAAATGTCCCCCCTTTCTTGTTAACTTTTGAAATTTTTAATAGAAATGTACATAATTGCATGGTAGATTCTGGTGCATCATTGAATGTGATGCCTTTATCTATTTGCCAAAAAATTAATGCAGAAGTTCAGCCTTATAGTCTTAAAATCATTCATCTTGATCGGACGAATGTTAAGGTAATTGGTGAACTAAAGAATGTGCTCGTTAGGTTATCTTCTAATCCTAAGGTTCACCAGATTATTAACATCATTGTTGTTGAAATCCTCGAAGTATATGGTTTATTTTTGAACAGGGATTGGTCCCAGCAACTACATGGTTACTTTGCAACAGATTGGTCTCATTTATGGCTGCCAGAAAATGGACAGCCAAACAAAATTAGGATTAACCGTGAAAGTTATCTCAAGCACACTGTGATGGATTTGAATGATGCAAATGAACCATTTACTGCTTCCACTAATTCACTTGAAATGCAGGGAATGAACACCTTCTTCAGTAATTTCATGGATGAAACTTCCCCCATCACCGATCCGGTGCAACAATCAAATCTCATGACATGTACTCAATCAACAGCTTTGCTGAATGTGCCAAACAATGTCGATGAAGCTTAGATATGGTCACTTTACTTCGATGGATCCAAATCCAAAGAAGGAGATAGTGCATGATGTTTACTCATCGACCCGAAAAGTAATAAAACTTTCATTGCCTGTCAATTAGAGTTTGAGTGCACTAACAACATCGTCGAATATGAAGCACTTTTGAAAAGACTCAAGAAAGCTGTAGATATGGACGTAAATAACTTAATGGTATTCAATGATTTATAAATTGTGGTCAGGGAGGTAAGAAATTCCATACATTTCCTATCACCACACCTGAAAATTTACCAAACTAAGGTATGGAATCTAATGCACAAATTTTCATCATTTAACATCAATTCCATTCCTAGATTAAGTAATTATGAGGTTGACTTATTGGATAACGTCGCTTCTAAATTTTTTCCCACAGAAGGTCTTTCTCCGAATACATTTTCGATTGAGTTATTGTTCAGACCATCGATCCTAGACAACATCACTAATTGGAGAGTGTTCGATGATGATCAACAGATCATCATCTTTTTTCATATGGAGGACACTTTCCAAGGTGCAATTATCGATGAAGGCACTCACGATGAAAATCTCCACAATTTCACAGTAATACCAGAGCCTAGATCTCCCAAATCGACATCTAATATGGTAAACTGTATTCCTAAATCTGTGTTAAGACTAGAGAAGTTTTATGATTTGCATGATAAATTCAAAGGGTCGGTAAATTGTAAAAAAAACAGTTCTTCCTTGACTCATGAAATGATAAATCTAGGGACTAAGATAATCCACAAAATATTAATTTGGGAATGGGATGCTCCGAGCAGGACCAACCCACTTTTATAAAACTATTTAAAGAATTCAAGGATGTCTTTTCCTGGACATATGATGATTTAAAAACTTTTGACCCTAATATAATACAACATATCATCCCCATGAAACCCGAGACTCAACCTTTTCAGCAGAAGCTGAGAAAGATGCACCCTAAGGTGGAATCAGCTGTCAATAAAGAACTAAATAAATTATTGAATGCAAAGATAATATTCCCAGTGAGATGCACACAATGGGTGTCTAATCTAGTTCCTTTAAGGAAGAGAAGTGGCGAAATTCAACTTTGTGTCGATTTTCATAACTTGAACCGAGCGTCTGACAAAGACAATTATCCCGTTCCTCCAATGGAACAAATTATTTAGTAGGTTTCTGGTTCCAAAAGACTATCACTACTAGACGGTTTTTTGGGATACAACCAGGTCCTCGTGTCTCCACCAAACCAGTTAAAAACCACTTTTCGTACCCCATGGAGAAATTATGCCTATAGGAAGATGCCCTTTAGGCTTATAAATGCCAGGGCCACTTTCCAGAGAGTAATGGATATTGATTTTCATGGTCTCATAAATCAATCTGTAGTGGTCTATCTTGATGACGTTACTTTTTTCTCCAAAAACAAGAAAAATCACTTGCCTCACCTTAGGGCTGTCCTAGAACGATGCAACAAGTACAACATATCTCTCAACTCTAAGAAGTCAATCTTTGCAGCGGAACAAGGAAAACTTTCCAGGTTCATAGTATCCAGTGACGAGATGATCATCGATCCTAAAATAACTCAAGTCATTGCCAAACTTCCTCCCCCCTCCAAAAAATCTATGCAATCCTTTTTAGGCCAAATTAATTTTGTCAGAAGGTTTGTCCCAAGTTTCTCAGAAATGGTAAGGAAATTGCAGAAATTAATTAAAAATGATGTTCAATATCGTTGGGGACCACAGGAAAATCAATCCTTTGATGCCATCAAAAAATCCATAGTGGAAGCCCCTTCCTTCATGAGTCTTGATTTCTCACAAGATTTCACTCTTTACACTTTCACCTATGACCGATCTTATGTTGTTGTGTTGACCCCAAAGAACAGTGAAATAAATGAAATCCCCATTTCCTTCATGAGCTCAGATTTCAAAGGAGCATAGCTTAACTACCTAGCTGTAGATCAACAAGCTTATGCATTTTTCAAAGCAGTGAAACATTTTCGGTCATATTTCCTGAAATCCAGAACTAAAGTCATTTTACCTTATCCTGTTGTTAGAAACTTGTTAGTACAAAATGAATTGGGTGAAAAATGGGCAAACTGGATGACATCGTTACAAGAGTATGACCTCAAAATAACCCCTGCACAAATTGTCAGAGGTCAAGGCCTATGCAAACTAGTGACTGATTCAGTTGAAGAACAACAGAGCCAAATCAATGTCTCAACTGTAAATCAACATAATGAAAATCAAATCTGTTGTACATAAGTTGTTGCTAATTCTTGGTTTGATGATATTAAGTTTTATTTAAAACACGGTTCTTCTCCTTGCCATATCGATCCAAAAAAGAGAAGAGCATTAAGACTAAAATCTGCACCTTTCTAGTTGGTAAATGACATATTATTCTGTAAGAATTTTGATAGTGTTCTCATGCGCTATTTGGAAATGGATAAAGCAGAGAAAGTATTATCTACAATTTATGAAAGTGAAGCTAGTGGGCATTTCGGTGGAGACACCACTACTCACAAGGTATTAAGGGATGGGTACTATTGGCCCACATTGTTCAAATATGCCCATGCATTATTTCGTAAATGCATAATCTACCAAAAAGCTGTTGGACGAGTAAAAAAGGCAACATTCTCTTTGCAGCCCGTTTCGATAGATTCACCTTTTCAGCAGTGGGGTCTAGACATCATAGGGACAATTAACCCCAGTTCTTCACAACAACATAAATACATCATTACAACAATGGATTATTTTACCATATGGTCTGAGGCTTCACCGTTGAAAGTGGTAAACACTAATCAGGTGATATCTTTTCTTGACACGAATATCATTACTAGATTCGACATTCTCGAATTTTTGGTCTTTGATAATGCTTCTTACTTTTCATTCCTCGATATGAGTGTTTTTTCTTTGGAGAGAGGGATCAAACTTAAGTATTCTTCTAGATATTACCCCCAAAGAAACGACCTAGCAAAATCAACAAATAAAAAATTGATAAAAATCATCAAGAGGACAGTTTCTGAAAACCACAAGAAATGGCACAACGTACTTTTTAATGCACTCTGGGTTGATAGGGTGACTCCAGAAACCTCTGTTGGTAATTATCCTTTCTTTCTCATCTATGGTAGAGAAGAAATTCTCCCTCATGTTTTACTTCCCTCTTTGCAATTATCACAGAAAGTTCAGGAAGAGGAATGCCCTCCTCTTGAAAGTCAAATTAATGCCTTGTTGAAACTAGAATAAATAAGAGAACAAGCAAAGGAGAGATTGGATCTGCATCAACAGATTGTGAAAGGTTGGTTTGATTCAAACTCTTCTTCAGATAGAAACTTCGAGGTAGGAGATTTGGTTCTCAAGTGGGATAAACCTCATGAAGGAAAAGGGGAACACACCAAG
>JASDQU010099709.1:5312-22749 GCA_032191745.1 Picea mariana | reverse complement strand
CTTATATACAACATTTACAAATTGCAAGTTTTAATCGAAACTAACGAAATCAAATGCGAAAGTTATTTATGTTCAGAAGTAGATAAAGAAATCACATTTGAAACTTTTTTTGTTTTCCTTTATAAATATAACAAATCTTGCATCGAATATACTATGAAACATAGACTTGTGGGTAGTCAAAATCTGAACCATACATTCTCGTTTCATCAATATGTAAATAACATAATTAAGAAAAAACAAAGAGGCTAACCTGTCAGTGAGTTAGTAAGGTGTATCCAAGCAACTGCATGAGTGAAGAACGTCCAACTACCATGTCCATAACACAAACATAACCCTGTAATATTATAATTGCATATAATTATAGTGAGATCAATTTGAAAGTAACCTATGCATTTCATCATTCAATTAAAATTCAAAGAAAAATCCTATCATTCTAATTGGAAATATAATCACAACATTAATATTTTGAGCAGCAAATTATCAAAAATATTTATAATATAAACATCCCGCACATAATAAATCATTAAATCTAAAGCTATCTGAACTATTAATGTATTAGGATTAACAAAACATAAATGAAAACATCATTAACAAAAGGATAAATCCAAAATGCATATATGTTGTTTCATTAAGTCTTATAATCACTCCTCCATCCTCTGCCTTCAACCAAGATGATTTCCATTACAAAATATGGAGTATTTAAAGAGTTTACAAAGACTAAACTTCCTATCTTCTAAGATAGGATCAGATCTCAAAAAGATCTAAAAGTTACAAATATAGAGGGTTAGAGCCACTCAAGATCAAAATAAATCTTCTAAATTTATGAGAATTTTCTCCTATTTACAAAATAAGCAAAAAGAAGATAGTTGAACGACTAAGTCCAGCATGCTCCATCCCATAAGATCAGCATCAAATACATCCTATCCTGAAAAAATGAAATGAGCAAGTCAAACATTTTATTAACCTAAAATTCCTAAATCTTATATGATAAATTGACTTGGCTACAAAATCTCTCAATTTTGTAGCTAGTCTTATTATTGGTAACAAAAATTTAAATCGATCTAGATTAATTAGAACAATAATAAAAAAAGCATAATTGTGATAAAAAATAATATTACCATTCAAATAATAACAAAATTCGAATCACAGTATCTCATAATTCATCACGACCATGACATTGTCGACGCTTTTTATAATGATATTGCATGTCCTTTTCAAATGCTTTGTTTGTCTTTGTGCATTAGCCTTAAGTTCACTGTTTTCGTTTTCCAAGGATTCATTAAGAGTCGTGAGAGATTTGATCCTCTCTTGGAGAATAGGGATGTCTGTATAGTACTGACCTATCCACTGCAGGGAAACTTCGCAAGGAACAACAGGGGCGATCTGTTGAGGAAATATGTAATTGTGTGGTAAAACATAACTGCTATCCACTGTTGGCCTTTGATCAAGTTTAATACATGTGAACCCTTTTCTATCTTTTAAACATGGTGGGAGATTATTGACATAATGGAATGGTTGTTTAATATCTAGTTTGGAACAATTCGGATCTTCCTCTGCCAGAAAATTTTCAATCTCGGAGTTAGAGCTCTCATGGATCTCGATCGATTCGATTGAGCTCACATGAGATTTGGATCTATTACACAGATTCCTAGAAAAGAGTTGACCAACCTTCTTGTTATGAAACCCTATTTCTTCATTTTTCTTTGATTGTTTGTGAGGATTTTTTTTGTTGGATTTTACATTGGGATTAGGGAAAAACATTTGTTCATGTTCAGGAGTTTTAATAACCTTAGAACTAGCATCTTGTTTCTCACACAAAGACTGATCGGGCAATGCACTTTCACGAGGGTTTTCATACAAGAAATCTGGCCTCCCACTTGAGAACCCAAGAGGTTTCTCTATCATAGGTTTATCTACCATAGGGGTTTCTACAAAAGTCTCTGTAACAAAAATGTTTCGAACTAGGAAACCGTCCCAATCATCACCAAGTGTTTTCAAATGATGAACTAATAGTAATTTAATCAAACCATGGTGAAAGAGGCTAGAATCCAAGTTCTGCTTCTTGTATCTCTTTGACATTTTATACAAACTGCTTAGCAAGTAAAATGACACGTTTAAATGAAAGCCAATAAAATGCATGAGCAATCTCACATAAAGGAATACCAGGCCAAAATGACCTTCACAGGTAATAATTTTTTTTAAAACCACTAACAAACCATGCCATCTAACCTTGAGTAGGGAGACCAGAATACCTTTGTCACAGCATTCAATTTTTATGGAGGTGACGAACAGACTCCAGGGTACTTCGTCCAAATTTGAATTTTTAAACCATTTTTTACGAGTGAGAGGGAGCCCCATTGCTTCACTCAAAAATTCTTCGGTGATTTCCAACTAAATATGGTCTACCTTGGATCTGTATCCATCAAATGTAAGGGAAAATTCTTTGGCCACTCGCAAATTATAACCCTGGAACTTCTTAATAAACAAATCCCACCCCTGGCTCTTTAGATCCTCACTTGCATCATCATATAGCAAAAAAATTTGGGAGCCTCTTGGCTCAAATTGGATGACAGGGGACATGAGGGTTTGAACATATGGTAAGAGGAGTGACCCAAAATAACTGTGGGCTTAATAGGTAGTAGCAACAAAGACAAGTCTAAGCTGATAACAAAGGAGAAAAACAAGAAATCACACCAGTGCGACCATAATATAAGCATAGGGGTTTCAGACATGAAATTCGGGCACTTCTGGTGATGAACGTTTTGGATATAGAGCATAACACCAGACCTTGATCTGTCATGAGAGGCCTGTCAATTCAAACTTCCAGCTAAAACAAAGTATAGGGTACAATCGTGGTGTGTTTAATTCCCATGACAAGTAATGGGTATATTTGATTTGCAAAGGTTAAAAAATGGATATGTTTTTGTAAACCAAAGCCAATCGATTCTTGTTATATTTACAATGGATCCAAAATATAAGCTTACAATCCAAGAGCAACTCAAAATAAGTATTTCATTGATATATGATAAGCTCAAAGAAAAACAAAATTCATGAAAAGAGATGTAAGCATACTGACCCTTTCAAACTATCCTTAAGAAGAATCAAATACGAGATCAAATTTAATGCTTGTTTCATGCTTACATTCATGAACCAAGCATGAAAATGCAAGATAAGAAATAAAACAAGAATAATCAAAGATCCTTTTTCTAACCAAATAATCATCCCAAATGGTAGTATTTACAAGATGAGGTGTAGGCAGCTACAGGAAGTGTCGTTTGTTGTCCAAAATAGGAGAAACATGTAGATATTAAAACAAAACCCTAGACATCCAAAAAAACTAACCCTAGAAGATGAAGCGCCAAAAGTCATGTGGGCCCTGTTTGGGTAAGTTAGTACATCAACTTCCCCGGGTCGTAACTTTTGCATACAGTCTCTATTTTAGGCACGTGATAGCTCATTAGAAAGGTATCATTGAGGAGATTCAATTTGGGGACTCAATCGTGCCTTTGGGGTATCATTGAGAAGATCGATACCTAAAAACCTTCATTTAGGCCCTCAAAATGGCCCTGAAAGTTAAAACTGCTAAAAATAGTAAATTACCAAAATTGCTAGAAAATTGTTTTGAGCCAGTTAGAAAAGGTGGGTGGCCACTGATATCCACCTGGATAAATCCTTTCTCATTAGGAAGCAATGGTATCCATTGTTTTGAGTGCCTGGGGAAGAGGTAAAAATGTTTGTTGAATCTGCATCTTGGTGAGTTGCTTGCCTTGTTGGAGACCTTGCGATGCTCAGTTTGTGGAAGTCTGTCATGAACCTATTGAGGCTGAGGATGTTCAACAAGTCAAGCTACATGAGAGGACGGTGTGCAAAAGGAATATTTGCACTATTTTGAAACCTTATCGACCTGCTTTTGTTGGATAAAAGGTTCTTGGGGCAAGGTTGTAGTGATTGCGGTGTCCTTTTGTTCCCCTTTTGAATAGATTGTGAAGAAGCTGAATTTTGAAGTACGAGATACTACCTTGTGGCACTGTTTAAGTGGAACAATAATCGTAACTACCTCTAGTATTCTGTAGATATGACCCTCTAGAGAAACAATGACACTACGAGGTTGAGACTCCTAAACAGCATGGCGTCTCCACATATATGGCTGGCCCAGGAGAGCATCACAGACATCTAGTGGGGAAACATCACATAATGCATCATCCTTGAAGGGTTGGACTCCGTATGACAATTGAACCTATATGCTAACATGGAGATATCATCCTTGGCGAAGCCACCCGATGTTGTACGACTGTGGGTGTGGTGTTGTCTATAATCCTAATTATTTGACGACCTCTGCTGAGATGAATTTATTTTGGCTTCCACTATCGACAATAAAATGCAGCGGGGTCCCCTTCACCCACATCTTTGAATGAAAAAGGTTCACCCCCTCTTTGAGATATGTTGGTAGTTCTGGTTGAATTGTTGTGGTCATGACAATAGCAATGGGGTCTGCGCCAATGATCTGGCCTTTACTAGCATTTTTAGAATTAGATTATGAATCAACGTTCGACTCCTTGTCTTTGATCTCGGCCACCAATAACTATTTTTAGAGACATTCATCGCTATTGTGCCAGGGGATTTTGTAGAAATCGCACCATTTTTCGGTGTCCTTTGTTGTCTTCCCATGACCATTCTTTTCCTATGACTTGGACAGGTTTTTGGGAGACTGTTTGCTAGGGTCATCTTTGTCATACTTTGGTTGTTGCAGATTTGTAGAATTGAAAACTCGTTTGTTCTAGTGCTTAAATTTCTGATCTGTTTTAACAACATATCGATAGGCATCACTAAGTGATGAGATGTCCAAAAAATCCATTTCAGTTTGGATGTATCTATGTAGAGCCCCACATTATTTTAGAACCAAATGTCATTTGGAGTCTTTCATACCCATATTGGTGCGCAAAGTATGGAAGGAATTGGTGACCTCCAGAACTTCTTGGCCCCTCTCTTGCTACAGTGTGGTCCATCTCATGTACTGGTCCTCATAGTTTCCAATAGGTTAATATTGTTCCTTTACCACATCCACAAAAAAATCCCAAGTGGGCTCAACCCCATATATTCCAGAATACTCTCTGGAAATTTTCTCCCAGTAATTATCCCAACAATGTTTGAAACGAGGGAGATCTTTAAGGAGTGTGAACGTCATCTTTTCTCTGTCGAAAAAATTGTGAACAGAGAAATAACCTTCTAGCAAAGTTAACCATTTTTCTAAGGCTTCTGCATCTATATTTCCTTCAAATACCAGAATATAAAAATTAACATGTACCTTGAAAGGTGAGGTTCCTCCAAAATGGTTGCTTGATGAAGATTCACTTGCTGCTATCGGTAGGAGTTGAAGGATGTGGCAAAAATTATCCATCATTTCATCCCTCTGTCACGTGAGAGGTTGCTCAAGCAACAAATTGATAGGATCATCTGCTCCATCGTTTTTATTTTCTTCTGCCATTGAGGGTTTCTTGGGTGTGCGAGAGAGATTGTATTCAAGAGAGACAAGCTTGATAATGATATTTCTATTCTCATACCTC
The DNA here is from genome assembly GCA_032191745.1 of Picea mariana. Lineage (NCBI taxonomy): Eukaryota > Viridiplantae > Streptophyta > Pinopsida > Pinales > Pinaceae > Picea > Picea mariana. Next base: position 17,185 of record JASDQU010099709.1, on the reverse strand, counting down.
TTCAGGGACATGCACTGAAAAAACGATCAAGAGTAGCCTACTCTAATACCACTGATCCAGATTATTTTTGGCACAAAATGAGAGCGAAGATATAATAAAGAAATGCACAGAGATATAAAATATATTCAATAATATAACATAAATGTATCATAGAGGAAACCATAAACAAAGATATACAGTAATACATGATTTCTATTAATGAAATAAATGTACAGAGACTGTAAAAATACATAGTGAAAGACTCGCTAGAATGGTGGGAGCTTATCTCTGAGAAGAGATGTGATGATTACTCGCATTCTCAAGAAAATATTTACAATGAGGCTCTGAAGGCATTTTTACAATAAAAAGGAATGATAAAAACCCTATACATCCAAAAAACCTAACCCTAGGAGATTAAGAACCAAAAGTCATGTGGGCCCTATTTGGGTAAGTTAGTACATCAACTTCCCGGGGTCATAACTTTTGCATACGATCTTCGTTTTAGGCGCATGATAGCCAGTTGGAAAGGTATCATCGTGGATATTCATTTTGGGGAATCAATTATTTCCTTTAATATTATTGAGAAGCTCTATCCCGAAAAACCTTCACTTAGGCCCTCAAAATGGCCCCGGAAGTTAAAACTACTAAAAATAGTAAATTGCCAAAATTGCTAGAAAACTATTTTGAGCCAGTTGGAAAAGGTGGGTGGCCACTGATATCCACCTGGATCAATACTCCCTCCATAGGAATCAATGGTATCCATTACGTTGAGTGCCCGGGGGAGAGATAAAAGTGTTTGTTGAATCTGCATCTTGGTGAGTTGTTTGCCTTGCTGGAGACATCGCATTGCTCAGTTTGTGGAAGTCTATCATGAACCCGTTGAGGCTGAGGATGTTCAACAAGTCGATCTACATGAGAGGATGGTGTGCAGAAGGAATATTTGTGCTTTGTTGCATCCTTTTCGATCTTCTTCTGTTGGATAGAAGGTGTTTGGGGAGAGGCTGTAGTGGTTGTACTATCCTTTTGTTCCCCTTTTGAACAGATTGTGAAGAAGCATAATTTTGCAATATGAGATACTACCTTGCGGCACTGTTTAGGTGGAACAATAGTCATAACTACCTATGGTATTCTATATACATGACCCCCTAGAGAAACAATCACTCTGTGGGGTCAAGACTCATAAATAACATGGCATCTCCACATATATGGCTGGCCCAAGAGAACATCACAGACATCGAGTGGGAAAACATCACATAATACCTCATCCTTGAAGGGTTGGATGCCATATGACAATTAACACTGTTGGCTGACATGGATATATTTTCCTTGGAGAAGCCACTTGATGTTTAACAGATGTAGGTGTGGTGTTGTTGACAATCCTAATTGTTTGACGACCTCTGCTGAGATGAGGTTCTTCTAGCTTCCGCTATCAACAATAAAATGCAGTGGGGTTCCCTTCACCCAGATATGTGAATGAAAAAGGTGCTCCCCCTCTTCAAAATATATTGGTTCTTCTGGTTGAATTGTTGTGGTCATGACAATAGAAGTGGGGTCTACGTCAATGATTTGTCCTTTACTAGTATTTTCATAATCATATTCTGAATTAGGGTTCGGCTCCTTGTCTTTGATCTTGGCCACCAATGACTATTTTGAGAGACATTCATCGTTGTTGTGCCAGGGGCTTTTGTGGAAATCACATCATTTTCCTGTGTCCTTCTTTGTCTTCCCGTGACCCTTATTTTCCTGTGGCTTGGACTGGTTTTTGGGAGACTATTTGTTAGGTCCGTCTTTGTCATACTTTGGTTGTTGCAGATTTACAGACCCGAAATCCGGTTTGTTCTGGTGCTTAAATTTCTGCTTGATTTTAACAGCATATCGATAGGCAACACCAAATAATGAGATGTCCATAAAATCCATTTTAGCTTGGATTTCTCTATGTAGAGCCCCATGATATTTCAGAACCAAATTTCATTCGGAGTATTTCATACCCATCTTGGTGTGAAAAGTATGGATGGCATTGGTGAACTTCAGAACTTATTGGCCCCTCTCTTTCCACGGTGTGGTCCATCTCATGTACTGGTCCTCATAGTTACCAATAGGGCAATAATATTCCTTTACCGCATCCACAAAAAAATCCCAAGTGGGCTCGGCCCCATATATTCTAGACTCCTCTATGGAAATTTGCTCCTAGTAAATTTCCCACCAATGTTTGACATGAGGAAGAGATTTAAGGAGTGTGAAGGTGATCTTTTCTCTGTCAGAAAAATTGTGAACAGAGAAATAACCTTCTAGCAAAGTTAACCATTTTTCTATGGCTTCTGCATCTATCTGTCCTTCAAATATGGGAATATCAAAATTAACTTGTACTTTGAAAGGCGAGGTGCCTCCTAAGTGGCCTCTTGATTAATATGTTCCTGTTACTATCGGCAGGCATTGAGGGATGTGGGCAAAATTATCCATCATTTCATCCCTCTGTCGTGTGAGAGCTTGCTCAAGCCACAAATTGATAGGATCATCTGCTCCATCATTTTTATTTTATTATACCATTGAGGGTTTCTTGGGTGTGAGAGAGTGATTATATTCAAGAGAGACAAGATCGAGGCCCAAATTTCTATACTTGGACCTCCTCAGGGACATTCAATGAAAAAATGATCAAGAGCAGCCTGCTTTGATACCACTGATCCAGATTATTTTTGGCACGAAATGAGAGCGGAGATATAATAAAGAAATGCATAGAGATATCACAGATACTCAATAATATAATAGAAATGTATCAGAGATGAAACCATAAACACAGATATACATTAATACAGGATTTCTATTAATGAAAGAAATGTACAGAGGCTGTAAAAATACAGAGTGAAAGACTCGCTAGAATGGTGGTAGCTTATCTTTGAGAAGAGATGTGATGGCTACTTGCATTTGAAAGAAGATATTTAAAATGAGGCTTTGAAGGCCTTCTTACAATAAACAGGAATTCCAAAAACCCTATACATCCAAAAAACCTAACCCTAGGAGATGAAGCGCCAAAAGTCATGTGGGCCCTCTTTGGGTAAGTTAGTACATCAACTTCCCAGGGTCGTAACTTTTGCATACGATCTTCGTTTTAGGCGCATGATAGCCCGTTGGAAAGGTATCATCGAGGAGATTCATTTTGGGGGATCAATCATTCCTTTGACTTTCATTGAGAAGATTGATCCCGAAAAACCTTCATTTGGGCCCTCAAAATGGCCCTAGAAGTTAAAACAGCTAAAAATAGTAAATTGCTAAAATTGCCAGAAAACTGTTTTGAGCCAGTTGGAAAAAGGTGGGTGGTGTATCTACCTAGATTAGTTTATATTTTGAAGTAGAGATCTTGGATTCAAGCTGTGTCCTGGTTAGCTTTCCTACTTGGCAGGGTTTACACACAGAATCTTGTGGCTTTGATATTCTTGGAAGATCTTTTACTGCTTCAAGATTTTTGATCTTGATTAAGTCATCAAAGTTTAGATGTCCAATTCTCCTATGCCATAACCATATTTCATCATGTTTTCTTATATGTCACTCTTCTCTATCTTCTTTTATCACATATACATTATTATCTGTCATTATGCCTTTATCCACCATTTGTCCTGAGTTTACAGACTTTATTTTACAATCTTTGGAAGAGAACACCACTTCACATCATCTATCACACATTTGACTTACACTGAGAAAATTTTGTTTCATCCCATCTACAAGTAGAACATCTTGGGCTTTTCCTTTACCATTACTCAAACTCACCATCCCTTTACCCTTGAGTTTACCTAGTTCATCATTTCCAAAGGTCACATTTCCTATTTTTCTTTTACTCATAGACATAAACTTATCCTTGTCTCCAGTCATGTGCTTGGAACATCCATTATCTATATACCAAGGGTATTTTTGTTTTTGAGCTAAAAGCACTAGACCACATTTTTCACTATCTTTCTTTTTCCATGTGCTGGTATTTCTGGCTAACGGTTTTATCCTTGGATCTGCTTTGTAATTCTTCAGATGGTAGTTTGTAGCTTTGTGGCTGAAGTTATGATAGTTATAGCATTCGAACTCGTTGTTCAATAGGTCAAAGTGATTGGTTCCACTTTGTCTACTCATTGGCTATTTAGTTCTATGTTGCAAAGATTGTTTATTTCTTGATCTCCTCAGTTTCATGTCTCTAAACTTAATTTGACAATTTTCAATCTTATGACCAAAATTAGAGCAGTAAAAAAAATAACCATGGAAGAAATTTTGGTATGTGAAGGATGGATTTCTTCTTGGCATTTTTTGCTCCATCTTCTGATATCTTTGTTTTTTATCAGGGATCATCTTGTCTTTATTAGATTTTGGTGGCTGAGTACTCACATGGTATGATTGTCTATTGAATTGGAACTTGATCATATTTACTGTCTCTTTGCTTTTTGGTTGTTTTCTGCTTGAGCCACTTACATAACCTAAACCAGTCTTCAACAAAGGAGATATATGTTTGCTCAGAATTTCATTTGGTTTTGTTGAAGCTTTAATGCCTGAAATATTTTGGAGATACAATGCTTTAAACTTCTCCATCTCTTTTCTGGTTTTTACTACCTCTTCTTCCAAGGCTTCACATCTTGCCTTCCTTTCTGATAACTGTTGTTTCAAAATGTCCTCTGTTTTGTTTGCCTCTTCTAATTCCACTTTTAGCAGGGCAAAGTCTTCATCAGGTTTTTTACTGTCTTTCTCAAACTGTATCAACAATTGTTTTTTCTTTTTCTTCTTAAATCTGAGTCTAACAATTTCTTCTAGAGCACTGATCAGTTCTCCTTGCAAGTCAACCAAAAATTATTCATCATCAACATCACTTCATGTGATTTTATTATCATAATCCTCTTTGGCCATAAGCATAAATTCATTAACCTTATCTTCACAAGCAGAATCACTATTTGTGTCTCCTGAAGAGTCATCATTGTTTACACATAAAATTTTATTTTTACCAAATCTCTTGGATATGTACTTCTCTTCACCTTCAGCGTTCTGTTCCTTCTTCATGTGTGGAGACTTAGAATAAAAGTGACCTATATTTCCACATTTAAAACATTTGAAGGGAAACTTGCCTTGATACTTGTCTGATCCTTTCTTTAGTCTTCTCACAAATGTTTCTTCAATTTCATTAGGCTCAGAATCCTCATTCTTATCTTCTTTAAATGATGCTTCTCTAGAGGTGGGTTTATCTTTACTAATACTCATTTCATAAGTAGTTAGAGTTCCTAGAAGTTGATCAATAGACAAATTCTTAAGATCATTCAATTATTCTATTATAGAAACTTTTGGATTAAATCTATTTGGCAGAGATCTTAAAATCTTCTGAACTAAAAATGCGTCTTCAATCTTCTCACCAAGACCCTTCATTGAATTCACAAGATCCTCAACTCTTAAGAAATATGTATTAACTGTTTCATCCTCATTCATATTTAGTTGTTCAAATTTCAATCTATATGTCTGAAGTTTGTCATCTTTTACTTTCTCATTTCCTTCATAACTTCTAATGAGTTTATCCCACATCTCTTTGACAAAATCAAGCTGCATTACTTTTACAAATTCAACTCTAGCAAGCCCACTCAAGATAGCATTCATTGCCTTTGCATTGAAGCTAAATTCTAACTTATCATATTTGGAATCTAGCACAATAGGTTTTGTATATCCAATCTCTACAACATCCCAAACATCAACACCTAAGGCCATAATGTATGTTCTCATTCTAACCTTCCATAAAGAAAAATTTGTTCCATCAAATAGAGGAGGCTTATTGGTCAAAGTTCCTTCATTGCTAGTCATGTTTAAGCTCTAGGATATACCCTTAGATAAAAGGAACCATCTCTGATACCAATTGTTTAAATTACTAAGACAACTGAGAGGGGGGGTGAATCAGTTGTTACTATGCTTAAACAATTTTATGCCTATTGAAATATTATTAATCTTCTCCTAGTGATCATCAAGATTATGCAACACATGAACAACAGAAATAATAGACATCAATCACACATATGGTATACACAGAGACATATATTCATGAGGAAATCCATAAAGGGAGAAAACCTCTTCTTCTTAGAATGATAGGCAGTATTTTATGTTTTGGACATCATCAATATCTGAGAACCAACTCAAAATGAGGCTACAACCTATTCTTTAACAAGATGCAACTTTTTGAGAGCACCAACTCTCTAGTTTATATAGCACCTACTATAAGGAAGCACCAACTCCCTGAGTGTTCCAACACCAACTAGATGGAAGCACCAACTTCCAGTCACACAGGAACCAACCTATATAACAGAGAACAATGGTTCTCCCTTGCACCACCCTACCACCCTAGTTGTTTTGGCTGCAACCAGATGGAAACTACAACTTCTTGTGTTCAAGCACCCATATTAAACTCTGAGGATAATAGTCCTCCCTAGCACCACCCTACCACCATGGTTTTTCTGGTTGCAACTAGATGGAAGATACAACTCCCTATGTTCAAGAACCCACTTGAAACTATGAGGACAACAGTCAACCTTAGAACCACCCTACCACCCTGATTATAAATCTTTACTTGAATAATACCTTACAAAAATACAAACATTTCAATGCTTACCACTTCTTCTCTTTTCTGCAATTATGTTCTCCTTCTGTTTGTTCATGCTTGGCTCCACTTGTTGTCTGTCTCCATTTGATCCTTCTCTATTCATCACATGCTCTTAGTTTCTCGTAAAGTCTTTTTTTTTCACCATTTATGCTCTGTCCAACTTATGTTCTTCATCTCTGCATATTTTGGGCTATGTTTCTGCTATCTTCTTGATCACATACAGTTCAAATTATTTTACTGAGAAACAACTACCTCTCTCTGTCACGACATTTTTCTTTTAGTCCTTCTCTCATTATCCGTTACACTCTTCATCTCCAACGCTCAAGTCCAGAATCTAAAAAATTCTCAGGCATCATGAGTCCAAAGCTTAGTAACAATGATTCAACCACTTAGGAACAATGATTCAGTTAGTGTAACTGAATTGTAACTGATCAAGAAATCATGAAGTGAAACAACAACCCTTCGATCCAATTTTGTTTGATCAGTGTCATTGGATTATACATGCAGAGGCCCTTATGGATTTTCAATGTGTAACCTCTGATGTGGAGCCTAACACCGTTAGCTCCTTCCCCTATCTTCCACTTATGTGACATTGGGTGATGATATCATGTGACCATGAAAATGCGGGTGTGGCCAAAGGTGGTTTGAGATCAAAATACGTTTCACCCCATAATTTACCTCAAGCCTCCATGTGTCCTTTCTCCAAAAATGTGGTTTCAATTGCGGCCCGCCCTTAAATTTTTAAAGTTTGTGCACCTTCAATCCCCACAATGCGATGGGACCATCGATCTCACAATATTGAAGTTTCTCCTGAATGGACGGTTCAGATATATCCTCTCAAGTCTGTGGATTAGATCTAACCTTCTTAAATCAATGGTTGTGATTTACTTTGTGGTCTGAGCTCCATGATTTTCAAATCTCAAACCCTGCTTTTCTCTGTACACCAATCTTCTGGGGTCGATGATCTGTGGACACCTTTCCTTCTCAATCGACGGCTCTACCTCTACTTCGGGAATTTGACTTTTCAACCTGATCAATGGTTTTGCGGCCTCTTTCTCGATCAACGGTCGAGATCTCCTTCGGGTCTCCAGACTTCTGAAATCTCATGTCTAAAACTTTACTTCCCCTAAAAGTATGTGGATTGCTGTCACATGTCCTCTTGGATTGGACAATTGAGGATTACATCGAGTCTTTACCCGGAGTCCACAGGATTACGCCACATATTTTCTGGATCAGATGACCCATATTTTCTTCGAACAATCTAACGCTTGAGATCTTATTTGGACGATCTGATGACTGAGATCTACTTTAGATGATCCTACGATCGAGAATTTATTTCGGCTTTCCGGGTCTCTGGGCTTCAAGAATTTCAAAAATCAAACTGACGCTCTGGATTAGACAACCTAGATTCACTTCAGATGATCTGATGCTTGAAATATTCTTCGGATGATCTAATGACTGAGATCTACTTCGGATGATTCGATGGTTGAGAATGTATTTCGAATCTCTGGGTCTCCGGGCTTCAGGAATTTCAAAAATCAAACTGATGCTCTGGATCAGATAGCCTAGATTAACTTTGGATGATTTGACGCTTGAGATATTCTTCGGATGATCTCATGACTGAGATCTACTTCAGATGATCTGAAGGTCGAGAATTTATTTCATCTCTTCGGATCTCCAGGCTTTGGGTATTTCAAATCTCAACTGGAAATTATTGAAGTGATTTCTCTGGAGCGTAACCTCCTCATAAATTTAGACTCAAAACGAATAATCTTTGTTTGATCAAGATCTTAGATCAACGACTCGATCTGTATGTGATGCAACTTTGGCTTGGATTAAATCCAACGGCTCTCCATATTTTCTTATCCTATCCTTCCACTTAATTTGATCCGACGACTGACGAATATTTGGATAATNGAATTCTCAATCATTTTGGTTTTTCCTGTAAAGATGTTTATCCTGATCACATTTTTGTACTGTGATTTTCCTTATAAGATTTGATCTCTGCATACTGTTCGCTTCTCCTCCTGAGCTTATGCTTTTCCTGTTTTCCATCGTCACTATTGTTCTTTCCATCAATGACAAGCACACTCTTCTTGTAAGCATGCCAATAGAAGGATACTAAAATGGATCCATAAGAAAATTGTTTTAACTGACCATTCTGACACTTTGTCAATTGCTTCTTCATATTCTTCAAGAGACCCACACACCAATTGAAGACCCAGGGTTCCATACACTCTATGGTGTAGTGAAAGTGGATTTAAAATCCATGTGGGGAGCCACACTCCCTACCATCCGGGTGTTCATATAGATGATGGTTCTCAATGGTAAATATCGAACATACCTAATGGAAATATTTCCACTATGCTTTTTCGTACCTGGCACCTAGTGGTGCGCAACATAATAGTCCATGGGTTCTCCTACACCCTTGCTTCTCGAGAGTGATACCCGAGAGCCTCGGTGAGATAACCTTGTCAGAAAGTAAATTTCATCTATCTCCAAGGTGAGTTTATGCACACCCACATGAAATTCTTATTCATTTACATCCCACATGTGGACTAGATACTCCAACAATCTTAGTTGGGCTCTCATGCCCTGAATTTTGAAGAATTTGAGTAAACCACACTCTCGGAGTGCCATGACAGTGCCCGGGTTATTCTCGACAAAGTAGTATTATTCCTCGTGCTACTGCTCATGTTCCCTCCAATCAATCATTTTGACTGAGGAAAACCTGCCAAGCAACATCAAAAGATGATTATATTCATAACAAATCAAATCTTGGAAGTTTTCCTAACTCATTTTATTTTTTCAAAAATTGAGTTGTGGTCATTGTAGGGGATTTCTTTTACACAGAGTGACGTCATCGCACCTTTCCTATGTGTCCCCTATGATGATTTGGGATCGTTGCAGTTCACGATAGCATGAGCCTTTGACGATCACAAAGCACAAAGACTCCCAAAAAATTGACCTTAACTAAAAACCAGACCATTAAAAATGAAATTTTAAACCATGAAAAGAGACAGGGGTAAGAGATTACCTTTTTGATGGAAGCGGTTTGCGAAATGGTCCACAGGCGCTCCAGAATCAACGCTTGAATTTTGGGAGAAAATGAGGGGTTTTGGCACTATTTGGGTGAAATTGCAAAATGAAATGGTAAATGGGTTATTTTGACCTATTTTATTACTTTTTACCATTTTTTATTGCAAATTAAATTATTTTTGAATATTTTACCTATGCCCTAAGTCTAATGAACTTTTCAAAGTGTTTCTATTAAAGATTGAAAGATCTAAGGATGAGACGTTTGACATGGATCCTCCATTTTTGGTCATTTTTGTGTGTTTTTCTTATGTACATATACTTTTAGGGTTTTTTAGGAAAAACTCTGAGCACTGTCTTAATTCTTTCTCACGCTCATGAAACCATGAGAATGCAATCGAGTAAACTTTTATTGCTTTTTCGAACTTGCATTGGTAGTATGAAAAATGAACCCTATGGAGTATCTGTTAAGCTATTTTCAAGCTCCCTAAACACGAAAAGATAGCCGAGTGACCATGTTCTTTTCATGCTTGTAAAATTATTTGAAGAAAACATTTGATGAGCGGTATATTATCTCTTTTTCAGTATCATCAGACTAACTTACGAAAAAGGACATTATGGAGTTTTCTTTAAGTGTTTTTCATACTCTCTAAACATGAAAAACACCTAAGTTTTCTTTCTTTGGACTCATAAAACAAACATCAAAAGGACCATATGGGACCAAACCACTCCTTCTTAGGGTTTGTTAAACATACTTTGAGGGACTCATCCGAAGGATGATCTTACATTACAAGCATATTTTATCCTCCTCAAGCTTGCGTAAAAATAAAGAGGTACTCGCTAGAAATGGTGGGGGAAATTAGGAAAGAAATGTGTACCTATATCTGTGTTAGTGGCAGTAAGTTGCTCTTGAACATGACACCCACCTTTCATCACTATATTTGGGTTGGGAAATCCATTTGTCTCTTCATTGGCCATCCACAAGTCCATATGTTGAGTCCTCCTTGATTCAAGGCTGCCAAGACAATTTCCGTGTCATTTATATGTTCAAGAGAAGTTCAACCTAAACAAGCCTTCTATCGAGTTGGCCATCTGCAGTTATAAATTTTCTACCATGTTGGCCTTCCCCGAGTCAGTTATGAATCACTTCATACTCTATTCTACTTCAAATCTGTTATATATTTTGTGTCATTGATGGGGGAGACATCAAGGCTCTCCTATGACAAGTCTTTTCCTGTCGAATTCAACTCATTATCCGAGAACAAGACTTAGAAATCATTTAGTACCTTGGAGCCTGCATGCCTCAATGGAAGGTTTCCTCATTTTCAACAGTGGATTTGCATAATTAGCCTCTGATTGGAAGATTCCATCAAGTGTTCAACTTCAACTCATCCACTCACATTCATTAGATTGTCCAAATTTGAATTCTTTAAGAGCATAGATCCACAATGTATTTCTCATGGCTATGTTGAATCACGATGACATGGATCCACAATGTATTTTTAGTGGCCATGAATCACTGGACACTTATGATTAGAATCACTTGTATTATGAGTATGGGAATTCCTACCTCAGAAGATGTTATATTATTATGCATATGCTTGATTGTTTGCAGGTTCCCGATCGATGCGCTCATTGTTTGCGACACACACATTCTACAAAGTATTTTAGTTGTCACAGGTTCCAAATTCATACTTTGGGGGGCATTCTATTACACATTATTTTGGTCACCTCAGTGATCAACTCACGACATGTGCATAACTCACTTCCATGTTCCTTGAAAACATTAAAAGAGACTTTCTCCATGAGAAACATGGATTAGCTTTTCTTCCTTAAAAACTATGTCAAAGGAGATTGTTGCACCCTGCTCTATACTTGGGGTGCAACAATTCTTGATCATTGCATTCTGCAACAAATATGGACTGTGACGTCATCGTATCTGCTTATGCATAGGGTGTGACAATGCTTAAACAAGGGATAAGTTAAATTCACGAATGTTCTAGAAGAAAATCTTCTAGAACATGAGGTGGCCTTTGATCGGTTTGGATCTTACTCACTTCTCTTATTTAGTGGAATCATCCTAATACCCTCATCCATCCCTCCTTCGCCTTATAAAAAGATTGATCTCTTATGGAAAAGGATAAGGCTTTCTTATGCATGAAGAATTATGCTATAGTACTTGAGATATCTTTGCTTTAGCTCTCTAAATCAGATTATGGATCTTCTTCATCAAAGGCATTGGAAAAAAGGTGTGTGT
>JASDQU010099708.1:553856-582732 GCA_032191745.1 Picea mariana | reverse complement strand
GGTTTTTTAAGAAGAGTTGTTCAGCAGTGTTTTGGAAAAGAAGGAATCTGAGATGGCCTAATGCCAGGTAAGCATGTCTAGTGCAACTTAGGGTTATAACAGATGCTCCCTAATGTGTGAAGTCAGAAGAGCATCTTATGGCCGAAATACATTAACAATCTTCACCGATGTGACGAACAAGTGAGCCCAGTGACCAGAAATCGGGAGGTGTCGTCTGCAAAATAATAATTGTCTCACTGAGGCGAGCATACCCATGCTCGGGATAAAATAAAATCGTTGCTACCAATCAAATACACTGTAGATCCATGTCATATAACTATATAAAGTGTAGCCGCGAGAAATGCACAACGGAGCTACATCTCAAAATCAAAAAGATATATGTGTAGAGTATCCATCTTCTAGAAGATGATAAGGCATGATGGCTGGATATGAGGTCTTCAAAGCTTGAGAAACAACTTCATAATCTTTAAAACTCGGGTAGGAGTGTAATATGAGTGTATGACTTCACTACCCAGAGGTCTTCAACGGCTCATCGGTCATGGACTAGAGAATCTTGATGATCAAACTGAAGGCTTCATTGATTTCGAGGAAAGACTTGATTGGAAGTTCAGGATGGTCAGGCATGAGGGCAAGAGACAAATTGCAGAGGGGCTGACTCAGGCTTGGTAAAAACTTCCCTTGGAAAATAGCACGACAAATGATGAGACTCAGGCAGCATGGCATTAGCATAAGTTTACGAGGCAGGAGGCAATGAAAACTCTCCATATGTTTGAACGAATAACCAAACGGAGGAGGACACAACTCTATGTAGTGAGAACATCTTCCTAAGGTTTTATTAAATCCTAGATTTTGACGAACAAACGAACATATGTGCTTTATCCAAGGGTGACTCATTATGCTGCCAATACAGAAAATACTTTTCCCTTCCTCTTTTTGGGGTATATTTGATTTTTTTTGTCTTTTTCAATAATTTTGGAAAAAGAATAAAATAATGCTACGTTACAAAGGAGAAATGAGTGTTTCAAACATACAAGTTCAAGGCGCAGGGACAAGACTGATTTTCAAAGTAAGGAAACTCGAGAAAAATCCTCCAGGGGCCAAAGGTGTCAAGACGCAGAGGCAAAGTGCTACAGGGCTTATGTATAAGTCATGCTTTAGATGGTTAAGTTGAGAGCAACATGGAGCCGACATTCGGCCAAAAACACGAGTATGCAAATGCAATTAATAAGACACACAATAGTAACGTCCTTCGATGTAAGTTTAATGAGCCCAGAGAAGGTAAGCTCGACGGTTGTTCATATTTAGAGAGTCTGAAAAAACGTAAAAGGAGACTCCGCTGGGGTACCTTTTTCGAAGGTAGTCTAGTCGGTTCGAAAAAGGGGTAAATTAGCATTGAAAAGACGTCTATTTAAAACCATTTTAGCGAGTGTTATAAAGACAAGATCACTCGGCCATTTTTTCATTTTTAAGGAGTCTGAAAAAAGATTAACTATGGACTTCGTCAGGAATGTTCTTCTAGACCATTTTAACGAGTGTGAAAGAATAAGGTCACTCAACGATCTTTTCAATTTTAGGGAGTTTGAAAAGAGATTAACTATGGACTCCGCGGGGGTTCCTTTTTCGTAAATTTAGTCCCTCAGGCCCGAAAAAGGGTTAAAATTATGCTTGAGAATACTCTTCCTGAGATTCAAGGCCTCTAGAGTATACCTTTGTTCGTACAGTTGACCATTCAAACCGAAAAGGGGGTAAACTATCGTCGGATAGACGTGATTTCAAATTTCAATTTAACGAGCTTGAAAGGCCACAAGATCGCTCATCAATATTTTCATGTTTAGAGGGTATGAAAAGGGATTAAAAGAATCCCCATGTAAGGAACGTTCTTCTGGACCAATTTAATGAGTGTGAATCAACAAGGTCACTCAACAATCTTTTCATCTTTTGGGAGTCTGAAAAGGGCTTAAAGAAGACTCCATGTACGGAATGTTCTTCTAGAACAATTTAACAAGTGTGAAGAAACAAGGTCACTTGGCAATATTTTCATCTTTAGGGAGTCTGAAAAGGGCTTAAAGAAGACTCCAAGGGGGCTACAACTCATGTATGAAACTGGTTCAGGTAGAGCCGCTGCTAGGCTCAGACCAAGAGTCTCTTTTTACCGGTAGATTCGACACTATTTTCTTTGTTCTATGTGTTTGGTAACAATGATTTCTCATCAGCTGCTTTCCCGACTGGGGGCAATCCCGGTTATGGACAACCTATTCCTATGCAAGGTACTATTCCTGCACAGGGGGAAAACCCAGGAACTTCTTCCGCATCAGGGCCTTGGAATTCTTGGTAGGGATCAATTCCGTCATCAGGAATGTCGATCTGGGGAAATTCTTTTCACAACCAATGGAACCTCGGACAAGGTACTATGCCTATCCCCATGGGATCGGCATGGGGAAACCCTTCCCAAAGTCCTTCGAATGTAATGCACGCCCAACCATCTACGTCCTATTTTGGGAATCAGCCGATGATGTCTCCTCACACACAGAATCTGTACACTAGTCATGGCCATGGTTTTTACCAGAACCCAGGCCAGCAGCCAAACTTTTCCTAACAACCTGGTGCCAGCCAAACTCCAGGTCCCTTTTTCCATGGTTATCACCAACAACCCAAACTACCTTTTCTGGCAACCTTGCATTTTCCAGACTTGACAAGGTTGTTGAATGACCCTATCTGTCACGATCTGTGTTGGCCCCCTATGTCGACGAAGTTGCCTTCGGACATACCAAAGTTCAAGGCCAAGCCTAATGAAGATCCAGGAGATCATGTGACCACCTTTCATCTTTGGTTCTCATCTAACTCATTGAAAGACGACTCCGTACAATTGCGATTGTTTCAACGTACTCTCATTGGGAGTGCCACGAAATGGTACATTGAGCTCGACCACTCAAGATACTCTTCCTTCAGCGAATTGGAAATGGCTTTCCTACACCATTTCCAATTACCTATGAGATATGACGCTGGCATAGAATTGATGGCCAATTTCGCACAGACAAAAGCGAACCATATCTTTGATCACATCCGATAATGGAGACACTGAAAGAGTTTAATTAAGGTGTCAATCCCACCAAAATTCCTTCTCAAGTGGATCCTTAAGTCTTTTGTCCCACCATTATCCAAAGACGTCGCAACGTCGGGAGTGTTTTTTGAAGAAGATGCCATCATGAGAGCTCAACAGCTTGAGCTAATCTACTCTCATTTTGGTTTATTATACGAGATCTTGCTAAATGCGCCACGGTCAATTCTTGATAAAACCAGACAGAGAGTTGAACCACATGCCGATGGTATTGTTGGTTCAACACAAACAAAGCTCGCTGAGCAACTGGCGAAGAAATTGCAACAATTGTCTATACAACACATAGCGGCCAGCCAAAATACTATTTTGGTTGTTGCCCCCTACTAAAACGTCGAATGTACACACAGTGAAATCGACAAATCCAAAGGCCACCCAGCAGCCAGAAGGAAGGAAAAAACAATGAAAAAAGGGTAAGGGGGATAAGAAACCTACTAATAATGCTGGCAGGGGCACCACTGAGAAATGGAAGGCGAGGTATCCATGCAACCTGTGCATGAAAGACCACCCGACCCACCAATGTCCTTGGCTTGCAGAGGCCCAAAAGTTTGTGACACAGCAATAGCCTGTTGTGTTAACCAATCCATTTCAACATGGGCAAAACCTAACCCAAGCCTCTACAAGCGCGGAATGGGGCAGTCAATGTCCCTCTCTATCTTCGAACAATCCTACATCCTCGAATGTGTATATGATGAAGGGTGATGCTTTTATATCAACTAAAGTGCATGAATACAGTAAACCAAGCACTTCCGAGAAGGGAAAATAAGTCGAACTCCCATCTCTTCCTCTCCAGATCGAGAAGAATTTGGGAAAAACAATGACATGCATCCCAAAAGGTGCATTCAAAAAAACTTCTCACAACCCAAATGCAAGGGCCACCCAGAACTATTCTGTGGTGGAGGATTTGTCTCAAACCCCTTGTGCGATGTCCACTTTGGAGGTCCTCCAAAGCTTCCCTTCCCAGAGGAAAGATTTGTTAGCCGCTTTAGGATCTACTGAGACTTGTAATATGGGTACCATCATGCTGGATACAACTGACTTAAAACCTCGTCTGCCTTACCACGTAGCGTTTCAGATAGTAGTGGCTCACCCCACGAAAAATTTTACTCGAAATATTTTCCGCATGGTGGTTGATGAAGGTGCCTCGACATGCATTATGTCATTGGCATGTTGGAAGGCCATTGGCCAGCCCATTTTATCTCTGTCACCTACTCTTCTCACTTCTTTTGACGGTCGTTCATTCTGACCACATGGTATCATTCCCTCTTTCCTCATGCAGTTAGGAGGGAAGACCGTGTGCGTCGAGGTAGAAGTAGTCGACGCATCCCTATACTACAATCTCTTGTTAGTAAGGAGTTGGACTTATTCCATGCTAGCAGTGGTTGCTACAATTTTTCGGGTCTTGTTGTTTCCACACGAGGACCAGATTGTTACCATTGATCAATTGTCTTTCTCCAGACCTGACCCTTCATTGGGGGTGTCCGCGGTCCCGATGATTGATAATCCCCAGTACAGTCACCAATCCTATTGTGAGTGGGAAATCCCTCTATGTAATAGCACTTAGGGTTTTATCATGCATGCAGAAAAGACCTAAATATTCTTACTTTCTACCATCATCACAAACCTAATCCCCATTATTCTTAAGAAAATACGTAGTTAAGAAGATCAATTGAGCATACATTATTTCGAGCATTTGATATCGATCCTTCTCCATGCTTAGTTGTTCTTTGACTACATCTCTCCTCTTAAGGAAGAACTGCATTCACACAAGACAAACAAAGAACTCCACATGCATTTGATCTATAGATTAATGGGTTAGAGATTTAACCAATATGTATGCAATAAACCATGAAAACCTCATATGGTCGGACGGGAAAAGTACTTCTTTATTATTAACTTCAATAAATCAACTTACAATGATGAGGTCGGCCACTACTCCACGAACCTGGTCCTGGGCTCCTCTTCAACTGTCCTCCAACTTCTTTTCTCTATACTTCTATTTTCACAAGGATGGCTAAAGGTTGGGACAAAGGGAATGCCCAATCAGGTATAGTTTCTTTACTATGATTCTCCTCCTCCAAATGGGACCCCTAACCCTTCTTTTATAGTCTAGAAGAAGCTAGGTATTTGATCAAATATCCGGCCATGCATGGCCGAAAGGTTTAGTTAACTTACCCAAAGTTGTGCGTTCCGTCAGCAACTTTATTTTTTTCGTTCTTTTGTAGGTACACACAGGCTGTCTTGGGTCAGCTAGCATGTACACGCATGCAGTAATGTAGCAGGGCATGTGGGCCTTTATAAAAGGGGTTTTTAAGAAGAGTTCTTCAACAGTGTTTTGGAAAAGAAGGAATCTGAGATGGTCTGATTCCAGGTAAGCATGTCTGGTGCAAATTAGGGTTATAACATATGCCCCCTAATGTGTGAGGTCATAAGAGAATCTAATGGCTGAAATACATTAACAATCTTCACCGATGTGTCAAACAAGTGAGCCCAGGGACCAGAAATCGGGAGGTGTCATCTGCAAAATAATAATTGTCTCACCGAGGCGGGCATACCCATGCTCGAGATAAAATAAAATCATGGCTACCAATCAAATAAACTATAGATCCATGTCATATAACTATATAAAGTGTAGCCGCGAGCAATACACAGCGGAACTACATCTCGAAATCAAAAAGATATACGTGTAGAGTATCCATCTTCTAGAAGCTGATAAGGTGTGATGGCTGGAGATGAGGTCTTTAGAGATTGAGAAACAACTTCAAAATCTTCAAAACTTGGGTAGGAGTGTAATATGAGTGTACAACTTCACTACCTAGAGGTCTTCAACAACTCATTGGTCATGGACTAGAGAATTTTGATGATCAGACTGAAGGATTCATTGATTTCGAACGAAGACTTGATTGGGTGTTCAGGATGGTTGGGCATGAGGGTAGGAGACAAACTGCAGAGGGTCCAACTTAGGTTTGGTAAAAACTTCCCTTCGACAATAACACGACAAATGATGACACTCAGGCAGCATGGCATTAACATAAGTTTACGAGGCAGGATACAACACAAACTCTCCATATGTTTGTAAGAATAACCAAACGGAGGAGGATACATCTCTATGTAGCGAGAACAACTTCCTAAGTTTTTATTAAATCCCAGAGTTTGACGAACAAATGGACATATGTGCTTTATCCAAGGGTGAATCATTATGCTGCCAATAAACAAAATAATTTTCCCTTCTTCCTTTTGGGGTATATTTGTTTTTTCTTTTGTCTTTTTCAATAATTTTGGAAAAATAATAAAAGAATGCTACGTTACAAAGAAGGAATGAGTGTTTCAAACATACAAGTTCAAGGCGTAGGGATATCAATCAAATAAACTATAGATCCATGTCATATAACTATATAAAGTGTAGCCACGAGCAATACACAGTGGAACTACATCTCGAAATAAAAAAGATATACGTGTAGAGTATCCATCTTCTAGAAGCTGATAAGGTGTGATGGCTGGAGATGAGGTCTTTAGAGATTGAGAAACAACTTCAAAATMTTCAAAACTTGGGTAGGAGTGTAATATGAGTGTACAACTTCACTACCTAGAGGTCTTCAACAACTCATTGGTCATGGACTAGAGAATTTTGATGATCAGACTGAAGGATTCATTGATTTCGAACGAAGACTTGATTGGGTGTTCAGGATGGTTGGGCATGAGGGTAGGAGACAAACTGCAGAGGGTCCAACTTAGGTTTGGTAAAAACTTCCCTTCGACAATAACACGACAAATGATGACACTCAGGCAGCATGGCATTAACATAAGTTTACGAGGCAGGATACAACACAAACTCTCCATATGTTTGTAAGAATAACCAAACGGAGGAGGATACATCTCTATGTAGCGAGAACAACTTCCTAAGTTTTTATTAAATCCCAGAGTTTGACGAACAAATGGACATATGTGCTTTATCCAAGGGTGAATCATTATGCTGCCAATAAACAAAATAATTTTCCCTTCTTCCTTTTGGGGTATATTTGTTTTTTCTTTTGTCTTTTTCAATAATTTTGGAAAAATAATAAAAGAATGCTACGTTACAAAGAAGGAATGAGTGTTTCAAACATACAAGTTCAAGGCGTAGGGATAAGACTGATGTTCAAAGTAAGGACACTCGGGAAAATCCTCCAGGGGCCAAAGGTGTCAAGATGCAGAGGCAAAGTGCTACAAGGCTTGCATATAATGCATGCTTTAGATGGTTCAGTTGAGAGCAACATGGAGCCGACATTAGGCCAAAGACGCGGGTATGAAAATGTGATTAATAAAACACACAATGGTAACGTCCTTCAATGTAAGTTTAATAAGCCCAGAGAAGGTAAGCTCGACGATTTTTCATATTTAGAGAGTCTGAAAAAACATAAAAGGAGACTCCACTGGGGTACTTTTTTCGAAGGTAGTCTAGTCAGTTCAAAAAAGGGGTAAATTATCACCGAAAATATGTCTATTCAAAACCATTTTAACAAGTGTGATAAAAACAAGATCACTCTGCCTTTTTTTCATTTTTAAGGAGTCTGAAAAAAGCTTAACTATGGACTCCGTCAGGAATGTTCTTTTGAACCATTTTAACAAGTGTGAAAGAATAAGGTCACTCGACGATCTTTTCAATTTTAGGGAGTTTGAAAAGAGCTTAACTATGCACTCCATGGGGGTTCCTTTTTCATAAATTTAGTCCCTCAGGCCCAAAAAAGGGTTTAAATTATGCTTGAGAATACTCTTCACTTTATATTTTGATGCATGACTGCAAAAAGTCTTTGATAGTACTTACTTATCCCTTGAGTGACATTTCTTTGGTATGATCCAATGATGGCGACATTTCGTATTATGGGGCTTCGTGGGCTGGTTGCGTAATGGAAGTCGACATTGTGTCCTTCTTCTAAAATTCTTGTCTAGCTTCCTTAAAAGTCTCCTTTTCTCTGGGCGCATCGAACTGCTTCCTTGGTTCGGTGTTTTTCCTTACCCACTGGTTCTGTGCAGGTTCTTGTCAGGTTGTGTCGTTTCCTGTCTTCATTCCTCCATAGGTGACTATCTTGATATTTCGTCCATCCTCCCTTTCTTTGACTGAAATCCATTGAACATTCTAGTTGTTTTGGTTCCTTTTCTCCTGGATCTTTACTAACAGTGTCGAGCATTCCTCGGTCTCGTGATCCGATGCATGACAATACATACAAGTTGTTGGTGGCAGTGGGCATTCCCTTACATAATGTCCTAGTTGCTAACAATTATGACATGTGACTGGTCCTCTGCCACATCCGAAGCCTCCTCTGGCTCGTCCTCCTCCTTGATAGCATTCTATGTCGCCTCTCGACATGTTATATGGTGGTGTCTGGTTGTACTGCGCGTTATTATACTAGGGTTGCGCTGGGTTGTACTGTGGTTGTGTATTGTTGTATGGTTGTTGCATAGTGTTGTATTGTTGTTGTGCATTATTGTATGGAGCAGGGGCTTGATTGAACTGTGGTGTTTCTTGCCCAGTCATCATTTAGGCCTGTACCCTATAGGCGTCTAATGTTCTCTCCTGCATAAGCTCCATAGTTCTACAATCTTTGTCGTTATGGCCTACAGAATTACAAAAAGTGAAATAAGAATTCTTGGGAACTATCTAGTACTTTTGCATCATCGTGCAGTGATAAGGGTCGTTGCCCGGTTTCTTGCATATTTCACACCATAATCCTCCCTGTGGGAGTGGGTTTGGCATGCATGTTTCCATAGTGCGTGAATGTTGGACATTCATTCTTGTGGTGTCCTTCTTTCCTGCATGTGGTGCACCAAACAACTTCTCGTTTGTCCTTGTCATTGTTCTGATTCAACTGAAATGTGAGGTTTTTCAAATCCTCCTTCAATTCTTGAATGGCCGAGTTTGTCTGTTGGTACTGGTTCTCTTCCAGCTACAAGGCTGCCTGTAGCACCTCAGCCTGCTTCTGAAACTTCTTTTGTCATAAGGAGTATTTTAGGTGTGGGAGTACTGAGTTGACAAACAGATCTCGGTGCTGCATCTCGGTCATAAAGTATTTTAACTTTCCCTTCAATCACTTAAATATTTGGTCAATCTCCCATACAAACTCTCCTGGTCAATCATTTCATTCATGTACTAGTCCTCTGAGCTCGACTTCTAGAACTCATTAATCAGTACCTTCTTGATGTCTGCCAGTGTCCCCGTCATCCCAGGAGAACTTTTTGTGTCTAGACTCATGTACCAGTCTAGTGCGCGGTCTCTTAGCGTGATCGCTAGCTGCGCAAGTTTGGTATCTTCATCCATGATCTGTTTTTCCTCCCAGATCTTTGCACAAATGAACACATGTTTCTCCGGGTCTTCTGTTGCTTCTCAGAATTCTGGTAATCTGATCATGGGGTCATGTCCTGCCATTCTAAATACTGAATTGCTACCTCCGTCGCGCAGTGTAGAAACTTGAGTAGTACTACCTGAACTGGCTCCTCTAGTTTTTTCTCCTGTGGTAGATGTGCTTCTCGCTATTAGACTTCCTCCGAACTTCGTTTGTCTAAACGGTGATGTTCTCTTTATTGTATTAGTCCCACATGGATTTATGAGTTCCACACTAACATTAATATGGAAAGGATAGCTATCTCCTCCTCCTATTCTTGGGCCTCTTGTTTTCCTCTCATAGGTTGCACGCAGGATTTCCTTAATCTTCTCCACAGCCTGGAGATCCTCTACCTCTTCTTCATCGCTTTCCAAGCCCTCCCTTGCGGCTATGGCTCTTTTCTTGGTATTCACCATATATTGGTAGGGTACTATGCTACGCGTCATTCAAGGTGACGACAAGATCCAGTTAAGCTGGTCTTCATCCATCAAGATTGGGTCCAAGAGTTCCTCCTCCTTCTTTCATTTATCATCTCCTTCAGTCATTTATCCTTCCCTCTGTCAATGCTTCCCCCCTTCCCCCATGCATGCAGGGAAGTTTAGTTGTCTACTTCCATCTTCATTACACCTTTGTTATATAGCAGTATTTTAATCGAAGTATACAGTGATCGAATGTACCTTTCACGAGGTCTGCGTAGAAATTCCTGCTCTGCCGCACTGTATGACTTCGCTGTGTCAACTGCAAATTCTGTGATGAAGCCTTCCACAATACTATCAAGCCAAAAGTCGACTACGCGAGTGAATTTGTTGTTCATCTGTTGTAACTAGTCAATATATATTGGGGTCCAATCTAGCTGTTGGATATGGTTCACTGCGTGGTTATCTTTCAACCTTAGTATCCACTTCTGCAATAGGTGAGGAAAATCACAGAAAAAGACTTCGTGTAAATATGTAAACACGTATTTATCCAGATATTTTTGAGGCATCATGGTAGGGTTTCTATTATCTTTATGGGCAAACTATAGCTCTTTATTTCTCAACCAACCTTCGATTTCCTCTTTCGTGGGGTTCCACGGTCTCAACATTCCCTTCTAGTGACTCAACGGTCTTCTAGTTTCACTCATTTTTTTCCACATGTGTTTTATCTCATCTACTCAGTCCTTTCTTGTTCCTCTTACAATGACAACATAACCATTTGTTGGTTTTAACCTACCAAACATCTATGCACTACTGACCCGAGGTTTGTATCTTTCAGGGTACCAACAAATCCTAAAACTATCGGCCCTTCWAGTGAACTAGAAGGCAACACAACACACAAAATGCAYTRCRCAGTCTCACCCAAGATAGATTTTATGGGTGCCTGTAAGACTCAGGTGTTTACAKCCAAGGATTGAGTAGGAGATAGAGGGTCTGCGTTCTGAGCCATTACTTATGATTTGTATTACAAATTACTGTAATCTAACCCTTCGAGATTTAATAGCACAACAACAATGAACTAAACAGTACAATAACTCATTCATTCATCACATTCAACATTTAACTAACAAAAGTAAACAGAGATATGCATGCATTCATCACATTACACAGGTATTACCATGGTTCACCCCCCTCCTGGGGCTACGTCCACAAAGATTTGGCTCTTGGATCTCTTATTATGGTAGTTCTGCAGTTCTCGCGCCTCATGCTTACAAGTCCCCTTAGATTGGTAAGATCTCTTTGAAGAGAACTAGATCACACTAGGCTCCTCAAACTGTGATAGGATCCTCGAGGTATACCTCGTGCTTAGCTCACTTGTTACAAGTAGTTCTCTTATCAAAACATTACATAAAATGAGTTCAACTCTGCAACATTAGTAAAGCTCAACCTTCGCAAAATCTCTGAACCTCTCTTTGATACCTGCTTGCCTATATTTATATCTATCAGGCTTCAGCCGTTTACACAAAAACTCTAACCAAAAACCCTAAATCTACTATTGTTAGGTATTCCTTCTCTGCTTGCATTCACTGATTCCTTCCAATTGTCACCTCCTTCTTGCATGCACGCGTGTCGTGCTTCTTGCCAGTTGTCACTTTCCTCCTGCACCCTTTCTTTCCCACGATTGCTCTTCCAACTGTCATTCTTTTTCGTCCATGCTTTCTTTCCCATTTCATCATTCTACCAACAATCTATTTGGTTTGAAAAAGGATTAAACTTACACCAAATAGATGACCTTTCAAATACCATAATCGAGTGTGAAAGAGACAATTTCACTCGACAATCTTTTCACTTTTTAAAAGAGTCGAACGGGGGAGGCCAAGGCTCCTGTGCAGAATCTTTTTGGAAAGTCAGAAACTCACAGATAGATGACACAAGCTTGGGAAAACCCAAACCTTTCCAGTTCGAGGAGGATAAAATACTTGAAAAGGTTACCTTATCTACAATATATTGAAGAATGCCCCTTATCCAGAAGGAAGGTGAGGCTCTACAAGATCTTCCCAATCAAAGGAAACCATCCTAGGACTTTGAGGGAGCATACTTGGAGAGAGTGGAAAACTCCCTTGTTCAGAAGATACAAGACTAGAAATCTAAGGACATGGTCGAAAGATGCATCACCCCCCAAAAGAAGAGTGGGATTGACTAAGATTGCATCGGCAATGCCACTTCCTTAGACTTTTCACTCTCCAAGAGAAGAGTGGGATCGATAGAAGATTGCATCGGCATGACCACTTCTTCAACCGCTGGTTGAATAGGATGCAAGACAACAAGGTCAAGAGACGCATCACCCCCAAAAATAGGAGTGGTGTCGGTCAAATATTGCATCGACACGATCGTTGTATCAACCAAAGAAGGACTAGAATGTTGGGAAACCAAAGACGACTCAGAACCCTAAGGGCCCCCAGGAAAGGACCACGCTTCTTGTCCCACAATAGTAGGAGGGCACAAATGAGTAAGGTGGTCTCCTTTACAAATTCTACAAAGGAACTTGGGATCACATCTTATACATTGAGGCTTCTCAATCGTATGAATTCCCACAGCATGAGTTGCAATGGATGGTGACATGCTCCCAACATGACTTGTAGAGGTTAGTAGCAGATCTTCAACATGACTTGCAGAGGTTGTTGATGAATGCCCAACATGAATAGTAGAGGTTGGTGATGAAACTTCAACTTCAATAACAGAGGTTGATGATGAACCCCCAACATGACTAGCAGAGGTTGGTGATGAATCCCCAACGTGACTAGCAGAGGTCGGTGATGTATCCCCAACATGAATAGCATAGGTTGGTGATGTATGTGCACTGTGACTAGCAGTGACTAGAGTTTTCCCCAACATGACTTGCAGTGGTTGGTTGCATGTATTCAACATGACTTGTAGGGGTTGTTGACCAATCTCCAACATGACTTGCAGAGGTTGGTGATATAATTCCAGTATGACTCACAATGAATATACTTGTGGCGGTTGGTTACGACATTTGAGACCAAGGTTCCGCGAAAGACTAGTTTTGAGAAATTGTGGGCCATGAATGGTTCTGGTACACACCATGGCCCTATCTGAAAGGATAGTATCCTCCTCCAAACTGATTCATAAAGGGTTGTAATGGCATCTTCACCGAGGAAGCTGCTTGCGAAGAGAAAGCGACATGAAAAGGGTTTCTTAGGTGAGGATATATGTTTCCCCCAAGTGAAGGAAATTTTTGAAGGGGGTTTTCCATACTATAAAATTGACTCCCCTAGGATGAAACACCATGGGATAGACGAACGTATTCCATGGGAAAATCGTTCGTAGGAATTGGCATAATGGAAAAAGGATATATGGACAGGATATAATAAGTATAATTATCGCTCATTTGAGCACTTGCTCCTGGAAAAGTGAAGCTAGGATTGGATCCATAGCAAGGAATATTCCAACCTCCTATCGTAAGACTTGATTGAGGGATATGAATACCACCAAACAAAAAAGGAGAATAAGAAGGCATCATGCCCCCATACCCAAAACTAGGATTCACATAAGAAGACGAGACAAAGGATGACAAGTGCGAAGACATGTCTAGCGTACCAAGAGAAAAATGATTAGAGGCCCAAGGTATTGGTTGAGTATCATGATTCGATGTACCATTTGGAAATACAAGAGGATTCGTCCCCATTAAATGAGAAAAGACCATGGGTTGGGTAGCACTAATTGAGGGAGTCATGGGGGCTCCACCAACCATAGCAATGAAAACTCACGATGCAATACAAAATCCTAAGGCCAACTAATAATCAAAGAGCGCACCAAAGTAAAACAAAAAGGCCAATGCACACAAATAGGATAGAGTGGATTAAAATGAGACTCCATCACTAGAGTAGGTATGTCTCGCCCAAGAGGGGCCCGAGACTCCCTTCAAAATATTGGAGGTATCAGAATCAGTTATAAGGGCCCTCATGGGATTAACAGTGAAGTCGGTCAGATCTCCCCAGAGAGGTAATCCTCCATAAAGGTTTTGTATTGTCTAACCCTTATCTGACTCAGGGTACCTATAGAATAACCCCTGCAAGTAACCTATGTGGCTACCTATGTCAAGCAACTAAAACCACCACGATATAATCAATGCGCAGGGGGACAGTCGTAATTCAAGTCTACTGTATGGGCAGGGTAAAAAATCCCAGAATCTTGAAAGCAACGCCTCTCACAAAGGTAAAGGCACTAGAAAGACCCCCATATAAGAATAGATCCCCATAAATATATTTGATGCTAAGAAGGTATTAGAGGGATATATCTGCAACCAACTTCACATGACCTCATGCTTAACTATGGTGTGAGCAAAGGCTCCTGGCGTCACTAATTATACAATGGATTTCACCACTCCCTTAGTCAGACACATACGTTGAGTTTAATAGCCTTGGAGAAGTTTGCTCACAAAATCCTATTCCAAGGCATTAAATCCTATGCTAGTTTGTGCACCCTGGAAAATAAAAACATTTCTAATCAATTTTAAATTTATCAGTGTTACTTTTAGTGGATTTGTTTACTCAAAAGATGTGGTCATGAAATTGATGATGTTATGACTCGGCAAGTAAATTAAATGAATATGAATATAATGCAAAGTCCTAACTTCAATTCTCAATAAATGATAAGATTTTAAGAAATGCAACTTTCAATTCAATTTTGTGATTTCAAATAAGATGCAATCTTTCCATACAGATACCAAGATCAATAATAAGAACCCAAAATATCAAATTCCAACATGCAAAATGTATAGTTTTTTTTATTTTTAATATAAAGGAATGAAAATGCAAGGACTGAACAACAACTTGATATATAAACCCTATTGTAAGAAAAAAAAGACAAACTAAGCAGGATATCAAGAAGCACACACAGAACCCAATATTCAAGGACAAACAATGAAAAATATGATGAGAAAGAAAAACCACCCGAAAATTCAACCAAAGAAAGGTTTCCTATCACTCTGCAGGCACTTAACAATTATTGCAGAGACCCGAGAAGACTCAACAACCATCAAAACTCACCCAACAAACATCAAACTCAACAATCAAGAAAACAAGGATGATGTACACAACTATTCAAGAGAAAACCGTGTATGTACACTCCCTATAGAATGAAAGCTCGCGTATGTCAAGGGAAAACCCATGTATAAGTATTAAAACACTGTCAGGTTAAGGATAAGGCCAAGAAACTTAGACTCAAAATGAAAATAGGTTGACTAGTAATCAAACAACTAGAAAACTCAAGCTAACCGAGAGAAATCAAAGGAGAAAAACACTCCAAACCCTGAAAAGGACATTCATTCCCCAGTATGGTCGCCAATTATGTTATGAGGGAAATCACTCTATGGCATGGGGTAAACCACAACARACGGAAATGACTGTGGAAATCAACTCTAGTCTCAAGTATGCTATATAAACAAAGATGTTAACAAGACAATATAAAGAGCCTACCTCGTTCGGATGTTCATAGAAGACCATCGTTGAGCACTCGAATCGAAGCTATATACTTACAACTTGTCCTCAAYAACCAATATACACAAGAATATGTTGATAATATATAAAGTTAGCACATATAATAGCATAATCCATCAATATTCATAAAAAATATGCCCATAGAATAACAATTCAAATATTTTCAAGACATTAATTGGACGAGAAAATAGTATTTCTATTAAAATATGATCAACGTAAGTGTATGAATGACAAACTTCCATGTCGGCATGTCTCGGAACCGAAAAACTAAGTTCTTTCCAGCTGGACCTCCACCAAAGGCAAGATCGTATAAAAGAGACAATGAGGTTCTCCATCAAATAGGGAAGAGCTTGGGGGTTGAACAATGTGTTCAAACTTAAAAGGACAAAGGGATGCAGACTCAATATGAAGTGAATAATTTCTCGAGAGTAACTTTGCTCTCAAAAGTTGAATTCTTCTCCTCCTTTCCACGGTTTGGATATGGCCCATTTATAGCCTTCAAATGGAACTGAAGGGCCGAGTCGGAACGCTTCCAGTATATGGAAGGTCAAGGATCATGGATCTTGTGACGTGACATGTAAACCGACACCATTTTTTAGTTTTGGGCACAAAACTTGATGTACGCGGGATGCAATGGTGCAACATGTGTATACGCATGATGTATAGCTGTTAGGGCATGTATATGTGGAAAAATATGGTTTTTAGCTCTAGGAATTGCAAAAAAGGACTTCAATTCTGCATAGGGAAATGGAAAAGGCCTTCTGAGAAAATTGTGTGGGGTGAGACAAATCTTGCTATAACACCATGCACATCATTTATGTATGCATTGTAAAAAAAACATGAATTTTGGAATTCTATGAGATAATACCATTATACAATTACGTATATGGCCAAGTGAACTATGCAAATGAGATGTTTTTTTAGTTAAAAAAACTCATGAATGAGAATTGAAAACATTGTTAATAATCAAAAGGAAATAGAGCAAGATGGAGAAATGAGGGGGCAAGTCCATGCAAATAGTGTCACAGTTAGCAAGCCACCCATGGATGGATATGTGCATGCAGATATTAATTACTTCCTCGAGGTTATCAAGCCACGGGTGGATGAACATGTGCATGCAAATATTAATAGTTCCATGTGTTGTCTCCTTTTCGTAGTGCTTCCCAAATGGCTATAACAAGAGTGTATGACACTGTGTGTATATCATCTGAGTGTAAATGGATCTCTACTCACTTTTTGTCTCTGTTTACCTTGAAGAGAGGGCTTTGAAATCTATCCTATCAAGTTGGCATCTTGTACAGATTATGATTATCTTTAGACCTCTTTCCAAGGCTTTGAAAGCTAGTCTATCGAGTTGGCAACTTGTACAGATTAAAAGTATCTATAGACCTCAAAATCCATTCAGTTTAAAGTGTATCTTGACCTCGAACTCCATTCAATCAATTGATAGATGTAATATTCATTTTGATTATTATATTCACATTGTCATCGAATACATGCAAATTATGTTGTTGTCTCATTTACCTTGAAGAGAGGGCTCTCAAAGCTCGCTTAACGAGCTGGCATATTTTAAAGATGAAGAGCACCCAACCTCAAAATACATTCGATATATTACTTTTAGTCTACAGGGGACGTTCTCTGATGAATTTTCGTTTGGGGTACACGCTTCTTTTCAGAATTAAGATGCAATTTAGTAGATTGGCATGCCTGAAACACTCACTTGGGTTGTAGAAAACATTACCAGAGGATAGATAAAAAAAATTCTTTGTTTCCAAAAGTAGTTCACAACAAAAAGCTTCATGAAATATTTTGTTAATCTTAGCAAACTGACCACTACAAACTTAAGATTTGCAAGTAACATTGGAGGCTTATGAAGCAAAATGACCACTGCAGTGCATATCCTCTAATAAAAAGTGAGTGGATTATAGAGGCCTATGGTCTTAATTCTTCAGGCGAAAAATAAGTTTAGGGTTATTTTTTTGGTGTAGTGTTTTAATTATTTTTAAAAAAGAAACGAACGAAAATGTTAGAGAAATGGACCAACCTATTGGAAAAATAGAATGTTGATTATCAAGAAACAATCATAAGAAATGGCTCATTTCTGTAAAAACTACTTGTGAATGATGTATAATATTTTTTCCCCAAAATTCTTTCAGCTGTTGTTATTGTTGACAATAGTGGTACGAGTAAAATTTTAAAATAACACATAGAAGATACTACCTAGTCAGATTCTAACATCAAAAATTATATATGTAAACCTCTTAATATTTTAAACTGGGTTAACAAAGGTTGTCTCCTTGTCACCATATTTTCACCACATGTACATTGAGCTGAAATGAGCACAAATCAAATAAGAGTATCTTGTATAGCTACAAAAGGAATGGTTCAGGCACAAATGCATTTGACTTGTTGTGAAAGGAGCTACTCGCAGGTGAAACTCCACTTTCCAAACCATGTGGCATTTCTAGTGACAATTAAACATGTCAATGTTTGCATGATCTTCATGATCTTATTTTCTATATTCTACACACATTTCAGGGTTGACACCACACAAATAATTCTATCGGGGAAGGATTTTCACCCCGGGAGTGAGTTTCTAAAAATAGTATCATGTATTCCTTAACTGAGTGAGTTATATACTAACATGAGAGAGGAGGTCATGTAGATATCGATAACTAGATCTTGAGATGAAGGCTCAACCAGGAGCATATTCTAATTCCAAGGCCAGTCTTGTTGTCATTGATTCCTCTCATGGTTTCACCAGGCTCTCCCTGCAACCGATCCATAGGTACTTGATATGGAGTTCCTTGTACGAGATTCAAGAGGTTGGAGAATGGCATTAGTGAGTTGGATGACATCATGAAGGATGCATGCATGGTGTTTAACCAAGCTGACAAGGAGAACATATATCCTTCATGACCTAAATCCATTTTTTTTGTTTCTTTGGCCTCATACCATATTATGTTCTTTTCACTGTATGCATCTATATGAAGAAAAGTATCAAATAGATAGAGAATCCCTTGATGATTTGTTTAAAGGATGAACTCTTTTCAACTTCAAATGGCGACCTAGAATACCACAATACTCATTCATCCAAAAAAAACAGAAGAGCCAATCCCCCTCTTCATGATCTGTTAAAACTAGCAAAGGAGAGGACCACCTCTACAGACTCGGCCAAGAAGGACAACATGGACATCTCCGTTGGGAATAATTGGCAACCTATTTGTTGGAAAATTTCTAGGAAATGATTGTAATTAATTCATTGATTCCCCTTCCCATTCATTCTCATAATAATTTAAAAGGATTTATGTTAGATTTTATAAATATATATTTCCTATTTACAACGGACATTGAATTTTCTTACAAACAGAAGGTATGAGATTGTTTGAGCATTTACCCAATTCTTTCTGGTACTATGTCCCTGAACCCAACAAAAAATTATTAGGTTAGTCGATTCTACCACTAAAATTTAGCTGAATATACCATATGTAAATGCTTTTTTAAGATATATTTTAGTGAATCCAACATTATTTCCTGATTGTGGTTCGAATATAAC
Source organism: Picea mariana (assembly GCA_032191745.1). Taxonomy (NCBI): domain Eukaryota; kingdom Viridiplantae; phylum Streptophyta; class Pinopsida; order Pinales; family Pinaceae; genus Picea; species Picea mariana. The sequence continues at coordinate 563,767 of JASDQU010099708.1, read as the reverse complement.
TAATTGTAGAGTGCTAACGACCAAGGATCAAAAGTGAGGTCTTAATTGCCCTTCAAGAGCCATATAATCCTTCATAGAAGGGTTTAAAATTATTTTCAATGCAAATGAAAATTAATATAAAAATACACTTGTCAAATTTGAAATAGAAATTATTTCCTATTTTTTCATTTGAAAGGCAAGGAAAAATTTCTTAATATATTCACTTTTCATGGTTTTTATGGGTTAGAAATTTCTTTACTAAGTTCTACTTTTTATTTTTTTATTGTTTTTATAAGTTTTTTTTGTTTATTAGTCATTTCCCCCTATATCTTAGTAATAAAAAAAATGTTAAGAATGTTTTTCTCTATATCTTAGTAATAAAAAAAAGAATGTTACCAATTTTTCATATGTCAAGTCACTTCAAAAAAAGAATTGTTATATTTTTTCTACAATACAATCCTATTTTTATGTATCTCATGCATGCATGCATATTCTATTTATTAAACTCACAGAGATGAAAGATCAATGGTAAATTCTCTAAACACCAGCAACAACAGTGAATTCTCTAAACACCAGCAACAATTAGCGTTGTGAATTTGAAATTGAGAGATATATTACTACACACGGTAAGTCAATTTCTTTTGTCAAGGAAACCCTTCCCAAGTTCTCGATCTTTGTTCTATTGTAGGTTTATCTTTGTTCCGTTGTATGGATAATCTAGCCGACTCATTTATTCTCCACAATATTGTTTCTTCAGTAGTATCGTGTTTGTTCTAGGGAGATGTATATTTGTATTCACAGGTTGTCCCAATATATGTTAGTGTGGCTTGTGTTTATCCCCACGGTATATAAGTGAAAATATCATATACAACACCAAACTATTACCTACTCACTCGGGTGAAGAGCCCAATAGAATACCCACCAATAAAAACGTAGTTGATTCAGTTCATAATTCTTTTCTTTCTCTTGACCAAGAAGCAAGAAAAACAAAGATAGGCTTTGAATATCATTGAATGAGATCACTCCCTTTCTTCCTCTTCGGATTCAACACCATATGCCGGCTAGAAACTTCTTTAGAACTAGTCAAGCGAGATCCTTATATAGAGCTCCTTAAGCATTCCATAAGCTAAATCCTTGTATAGAGCTTTGTTGTTATGTGGCATCTGTTAGTGTGCCTTGTGTATGGCGGCTCTTTCTCCTGTGAGCTACTCTTACTGAACCTTCTGATTTACCTTTTTTGTTTCTACAGAAAATATGTTTGGGATCCTTGGTTTCTGGTTTCTTGAACCGATCCACTTTGTATCAATCATAAATGTCGTGTAGAAATTCCCCCGAGTACATTAGAGGATATCAAATTGGTAATAAATGAGATATAAAATCATTTTAGAAGTAGTCAAACGAACAAAGAATTTAAACAAATTGGTGTCCTCCAAACATATTCACATGAATTTATTCAAAATCATCCTGTGTGATTATTTTATTTTAATTAATTGCTAATATTTATAGCATGTATATTAATATGTTTATTTCAAAATCATCTCCTCTAAGTGTTTTATTTTAGTTTTGACCTCGCCCTGCTCATTTCTTCTCCACTATATCATCGAGCATGGGTGCTTGTTTTATTAATTTAATATATTTTAATTATTTTCTAATGTTTGTATCCTCGATATTAATATGTTTATTTTAGTTTTTGTTGATTATTAATTATGTTTTTTTAATTTTAGTTGATTATTAAATTGTATTTTTTTATTGATTATTAGTTTATATTTCTTTTAATTTTAGTTAATTAATTATGATTTATTTTAAATTACCAAAAAATGTTGGTCCATACTTGTCTATTTCATGTATAAAAGGTTATTATCAAATTATATTATTTTATCAATGCTAAAATTGATCTTTGAGTATTTTATTAATTTATTTTATTTTAATTAATTGCTAATATTTATAGTTTGTATATTAATATGTTTATTTTAGTTTTAGTTGATTATTAATTGTATTTCTTTTAATTTTAATTGATTATTAATTTATTTTTCTTTTAGTTTTAGTTAATTAATTATATAATTATAAGAAATTAAATCAACTAACAAGTACAAATGTTTAACATTACTCAATAAAAGGAAGCAAAAAACATTTAATTGAATTATTATTGTGTGCAATTTTCTGTTAAGTAAATTAAATTAAAGAAAAGTTGCAATTAATAATAAAAGAATTGATAAAGATATTATATATGCACAATTTTTATGATGTTAGATTTAATAAAACAAAATTTGGAAAATAAATTAGAAATAATTTGAGTATGTTATTATGGAATTTAATTAGAATGTTTTAATTATAAGTTAAATTTCAACTAGATTAGTGTAGATAAGGATATAATGGAATTGGTAAGAATGTTAAAAATTGAAAATTTTGTTAATTATAATGTTTATTTTGTAATTGGTAAATCATTATAATGGTGAATTTTAAGATAGATTATTGGATATAATGATATTCATGGAGAGGAATGAAGGCACTATGAAGGAATGTGCAAAATATTATTATTATATGTATTGAATTAACAAAAAATGAATTTGTGTCAAATTTTTTGAATTTAATTTAATTAATAAGTTATGTTTGGAGAATAATAAGTTAAGAGTTAATTTTTTTTTTGTAATGAATGGGTTATAAAATAATTATTTTATAGGTGAAATTTTGATTGTTTTTTAGTTTTCATATGAAAAGAATAATTTATTTTAACATGTCAATTTAGAAGGGTTATAATAAAGTTTAACTCTTCCCTTCAAATTTGATCCCTGCTAACAACTCTTTATATTCAATTGATTGGAGGATTAAGCAGCCATATATACCTCTGCTGAGAATTTTTCTATGTTTTTTATAGTACTTTGAGGGCCACATCCATTCCATCTTGAATACGGTCATAGAATACAGGCCCAAATCCTCCTTTGCCCATTTGCCTTCCAAAGTTTTTATGAGTTCTCAGTAAGAATATATGTTCTCCAAATTCATAGAATGCATCTATCAATAAAGCGTTAACATGATAATGTTTTCTATAAACTAAAGTTCCAAATTCATGGATTAAAAGAATTATTTCAAAATGCATCTATCAATTTAAGTTGGTTAAATTGAGAAGTTCAAAATTTAGGGAATTTTTTTTTTTTTAAATTCATCTGTCATATAAGTGCATTAACATGAGAATGCAAAGCATTTCATGTTTATATAAATTGAAGTTTGAAATTAAATTGAAGTTGAAAATTCATGGATTAAAATAATTTCAGATTTATAATGATTAAGATTGATTGGAGCCTTAATTAAAGCCTTAAAGTCTTACATGTTGTTTTTTGTCCTCTCCTTCCAGTGCAGGGTAAGAAGAAGCATGTTGTCCTTCCAAAACCCATCATTTCTTTTGTTGGATGAGGGGATTTGGTAGCACAATAATATCATGTAATCATCTGTTGAAATGTTCTATGTCACGGATCAAACAAATAATTATTAAAAGGTGGTTTGAAATCTCTACTTAACCTTAGGAGTCGATCTAACAGAAGGAAGACAATAAAGTATGTTGATCTCTTCCTGAAGGATTCAATTGAATAGAAAGAAGACAAGAAACTTTGTTGACCTCTTTGTGAAGGCAAGTTAGAAGGTAATATTATGCACCTCTTCCTTAGTCATTCTTTATGGGCTTGGAAATAGAGAGTACAAAACACATTATAATCAGATAAAGTGAAATCTATAACCTCAGTCAAAATTGAGGAATTTTTCATGTTCTTGGCTTCTTCTCTAGAAGCAGGTATTTTTTGTTTAGCAAAACCCTTCTTTCTAAGTTAATTCAATAAGCACCAATATTTAAATGGTCGTGTAGGTGGAATCTCAACAACATAGAGCTCATGGAGTTGACAACACATCATTTTTTTGACACTTGACAACCATAACATTAATAAAAAAACATAAAAACAAAAACAATTTATGCTGCCCCAATATGCAAAGGCAAATTGTTAAACCTCACAGAAATACAACATATAATGTTAGGAAGTAATGCTACATTTATTTCTAGCATTAACTGATATCCCAAAAAAATTGTCAGTGAATGCATGTTTTAAACTAAAGTTTCGTTTGGAAACGTGGGATTGTACCTCAAGAAGAGGCCAAATAAGACCAAGTTCAAACTTACGATAAAAATTGAAATACTCTTCAAAAAATTGTTAAATGTTTATCAAAACATTATGCTAAATCATTTTGAAATGCTTCCATATGAAATGTTTACCAAAAAATAAATAGGTTAAAAGGTTTTGAAATACTTACCAGACTAATTCAAAATCTCTGAATCGATTACTATATCCCTATCCCTAGCCTAAAAGTAGGGACTAATAAGATCATAATATGAGAATGGTTGAATAGAAAAAGAGGAGGGACCATAAATTAGAAAAAGTATCAATGCTAATGTAATAAGGATGAGACACACATCAACCATAGAAGTGTGAGTTGACTTGACTAAATATAGAAGTGTGAGTCTTGACTAAATATATAATGAGGGAAAATTGGCACTTGGAGTTTTAAACCAAATTCCTTACTTTATCAAGACTCATTTTCCATTTATGGTAACTCCCTGCCTTATCAAGATTCCTTCCATTATACAATGGACTAATACTCCTTTATATGCTACATGATTTTGGTTGGTATCATTTTCCATTTATGGTTAACTCTTGCTTTATCAAGATTCCTTCCATTATACAGTGGAATAATACTCCTTTGTATGCTACATGATTTTGGTTGGTATTCTATATTTTGTAAGGAGACATATTTACATGCAACTGCCAAGTAAGGTAGATGCATTGTTATTAGTCCCTGTCGAAAGGCCCGAGACTATAGAAATGAGTCATTCATTGAATCTCTATTAGTTATACGTTTGGCCATAAAAAAAAATTGATTTGTAATGTTTAACTTTGTAGTATTTTTATTGTAATTTTAAGAAATTAAAAGAAAATACATATCTCACATATTATTGGATGAAAACTTGAGGGTTTTATTGATGTCGTGATGACATGCATTAATATTTTTTGCAAATGTGTGGACCACGTCAAGGTTTTGGGTCCTGACAGTTTGATGTCCATCATTTGTTTGGCTTCAACTTCTTTCACTCTTAATGAAAATGCTACTTCTAGGTTCTCGGGTCTATCGATGATTAGATATGAAAACAAAGTGTTTTGTCAGTGATGCATAGAACTTAAGAGTTATCAACAAGATGGTGACATGCATTCAAAGCCATATGATGGGACTTAATTTTCCCTATGTACATGAATTTTTTTGTTGTTGTTTGTGAGAGCTAAAAAACAATTTTTGAAAATAAAATTTCATAAAATATTAAACATCTACGTATATCTTAAACTGTTGAATTTATTTCTCTGCCTTCTATGCTCTGCAGTCTTGTCTTCTCCTCACAACCTTTTCTTTTCACCGTCGTGAATTAATCAGTTGCATACATGTTAGCGCTATTCCAGAATGAGGTCGGGAACAAGTCAGAATGCACTTTTGTTGAAGGTCATTCCTAGATACAGAAGTAGAGACCATGAACAAATATCATCAAACCCTAGTCTTTGAGACTTGAAACTTGAGATAAAATAAAACGAATGCAATAACCCACTTACTCCAATGAAATTCACATTGTTTTGGCCAACAACCCAATGATAGTACTTGGAGATTTTAGTTGTGCTTGACGATGGGGATTTTGGATTTATAACGGAGTTGTTGTTGGGAAGAAGTTGAGTAGTTTTAGAGTTTTCTTTGCTTGCATGAGCTTATGGAGGTAGATCTAAGTGGAAAAGGTAACCCAATGCTTCTAACACCATGACTCATGATATAATAAGGCTTTGGAAAGCATATGGACGGGTGTTATGAGGAAAATATATTTATGTCTAGGGAAAACCACAACAGATGGAAATGACTGCAGAAATCAACTATATTCTCAAGTATGCTATATAAACAAATATGCTAGCAAGACAAGATAAAAGGCCTACCTCGTCCATATTTTCGATGAATTCCATCGTTGAGCATTTGACCCAAAGCAATATACTTGCAACTAGTCCTCAACAACCAAGCAAAACAATCATATGGTGATAATATATGATGTTAGCACATTCGATAGCATAATCCATTAATATACATAACAAATATGCCCATGGAATAATAATTCAAATATTTGCAAGATATCAATTGGACGGGAAAAGAGTATTTCTATTAATATATGATCAACAGAAGTGAAAAAGTTACAGACTTCTGTGTCGACATGGTTCGGAATCAAGAAACTAAGTCCCTTCCAGTTGGTCCTCCACCAAAGGCAAGCTCATAGAAGAGAGACAATGAAGTTCTCAATCAATAAGGGAAGAGATTGGGGGTTGAACATTGTATTCAGACTTAAAGGACAAAGGGATGTAGACTCAATATGAAGTGAATAATTTCTCCAAAGTAACTTTGCTCTCAAAGTTGAATTCTTTCTCCTTTTTTCCATAGCTTGGAATTCACCCATTTATAGCCTTCAAATGGATTTGAAGGGTCAATTCAGAACATTTACAGTATATGGAAGGCCAAGGATCATAGATCTCCTTTCGTGACATGGAAACTTGACACCATTTTTCATTTTTGGGCACAAATCCCGATGTACATGGGTTGTAGTGGTGCAAACTGTGTATATGCATGCTATACAGTAGGCAAGGTGCGTACATGTGGAAAAAAATATATTTTTAGCTCTGGGATTTGCAAAAAGGGATGAAACGTCTGCATAGGGAAATGGAAAAAATCCCTCTATGCAAGACTGCATAGGGTGAGGCAAATTGTGTTATAACAGATGCCCCCTAATGTGTGAGGTCAGAGGAGTATCTACGATGGCCGAAATACATTATAAAAACCCAAAAGTGGCGTGATGGGGAACCAGATGGAAGAACTAGTTGTTCATTACATTTTGCACTGACTTTCCATACATGGCTGCCAAATTGAATTACACTGCAGATCCATGTGAAAATATACCAAACAACTGTCTGTGGACATGAATAGGAAAATACAAGTGTGGTTATATGCCAAAGGTTTTCATAGTCACGAACAAGGCCCAGTAGAACCAGTCTCAAAATCAATTTGAAGATATCTGTATACCATGGAGTACAATCTAATCTCCAATGATCACTGAAGTCATATAGGTACTTGTCGAATGAAAAGGAAGCAACAAATCAAGAAAGTTGTAGCCACATATTAATGTCTTCAAGTCTTCTACACAATCTGCCAAAGGTGCAAGTCTACATCATGTGAATAAAGGAGTTGAGATTGAACAAAATGAGACATCGTTTGATTACTAGTCATTGAGGTATATCATTAACAAACACGAGACAACCTACTGATGATGAAAGTAGGTACCAAGGAATCAAGTACATTCTTACAAGTGTGAATAAAGGAGTCAGGGTCAAACACTTGAAGAATCCATCGATCATGAGACATTGATGTATTCCCAATTGTCGATGGCAAGATAACCTACCACGAATGATTGCAAGCCTCAAGGTACTCATAGGACTCTAGGTCTCATTTCCATAGTAGATAAGTTCAATTTGATGGAAGGAGACTCGCTAAAAGGAGAGAATTAAGGCATCTCTCATCATTCAGCACGAGGTACAAAGTAGGAGCTTCATGATTTGGAGGAAATTGGATGAAGAACATGTTCACGAACCAATGACCCTATGTGTCTTTTGTGTGTGCTGTCACATACCCACTACTCAAAATAAAAAAAATTCATTGATTCCTCAATAGTCAGGATCCCCGAAGTCCTACGGGGCTTAGCACAGGCTAGCTCTTTCCCTTTTTCCACTTCCATGTGATTATAGTTCACGATTATGAGCCAAAGCAGCACGGCATCTTTTCGCACTTCGTGACTCGGTGCTACCAGAATGTCGAGTCTCTCGACATTACAAACCCCTAAGCTTGAAACAATGAAATGCCGAAATCCGACGGGGTTATCGAGGGGCAAGTTTCTCTCTTGGGGACTTGTCTACGTGACCCTGTACTGTACCCACACGCTTAAGCCAAACAAGAGCTTAACGGATTTTCGCGATTTGGGGAATCGTGATACACGACTCCTACATTTCCCCATTCAAATCCCTGAAGCTTCTGAGGTCTCCAAAGTTTCCCTCCCAAGGGAGATCGACCTTCCGCACATGACCGTGTATTTCCCAGAGTCAAATTCAGGTTTCAGAGTTTCTTCTTTTCTGATGCCGAGAGTTCTTGACCTCTCGATCTCCCGAACTCTGATGAGTCAACTCCCCGTATTTGGCCCTTAGCCCCTTCTGGCTAGATTCTTGGTCTGCGTGAACACTATCCTCGTGACCACAGCCCTATCTCTTATAGGGGTTTCGGACATCGCAATGTCGAACTGCAAGGACACCTTGTCCATGGGATTCCCGATATCCCGATCCTCAATTGTCCGACATGACGTCAGCTAGGCCCCACAACAACGGAGCTTTCTCCCCCTGGTCGGGATTTCAGACTTCACGATTCCAAGTTGCAAGGACTTCTTGTCCATGGGATTCCCGATATCCCGACTCGCAATTTCCCAATTGACAATTCTCCTTTCAGGAATTTTCCTGGAGGCCCCGATCATTGCCATGCGTCCCCTCAAGATGGACGGTCCTGATCACCTCTCGCTGTTTCGAGACTTGAAGTGTCTCGACTTCCTCGACCTTGAGAACGTCGATATTTCGAGTGTCGATATCCTGATGTGACATCAGTTAGGCCCACAACACAGAGCTCTCGCCCTTTCTCCACTTGTGAAGTCGAAAGACTTCCTCTTCCAACCTTCGATGCCCGAGTCCCAGAGGTGGGTAGTTTCATGACATGTGTCCACTCCCAAACGAATGGTCAAGATCAAATCTCACTGATTCAGGGTTCTTGGTGTCGAGTGACTCTCCTCACGTCCTTGATATACCCAATATCCACTCTGATACCACTTTGTCAACTCAAATTCCCCGATATCCGAAATATCGATGGAATCTCGATCTCCGCCACGTTTCCTTCACAGATGGACGGTCTAGATCTATATCGGGATTTTTACCGAGTGTCCCGATATTTTGTCATCAGGACTCTCAAAACCCCGAACTCCGAATCCTCGATACCGACTCCTCTCTCGTGAATTTCTCCCTTGTTCACGAGGGCTTAACCCTCATGCACCTCCTAATGGATCCAACGGCTATCGGGCTCTCTAGATAAGATCCAACGACTCAGATCAGTCCCATGCCATGTACTCTCTCACTGCTCTCTGGATGGAAAAAGAAACCAACGGTCCAGATACTCCCACAGACCTTGGGGATCTACGGTCCCAATTTCCTCGCTATTCACGAAGGTAAAGGAAAAGGGGAAAGATATGTAACGCCCTTGTTTCTTTCGTCAATCTAGCGATTGTGAATGACCCGAGAATCTCCCGATGGGATCTTATCCGTCGATTGACACTTATCCATATGCCACTACTTCAAGATTTTAAGAGCGTCATTCCTCCTCGTACAGGGTTGTTAAGACCTTCTCATTCAATTCCTTTTTCCAGGTTCTTGGTAAACCTTTCCGAGGAGGGAATCTCTGTGAAGAGATCTATACTGGGGCATCCCGGGAGACAGACAAGGGGAAACAAATTCCCGAGGACGGACTGGAATCCTGACTTGGTTCAACTCATGCATAATTAAATTCATTTATCAACATAAGCCATGCGTGGTCTTTCTGTTATAGCATATATCTATTATTTCTTATCAAAACACTGCACAAACATTCTTATACTATAATCATTCACAATTTCATAGTTCTATGAGCATATATGTCAGTATATGAATTTTCAAGATACAATATGTAAACACTTATCAGGAATAATACCATAAGTGAGTGAAACTGCTGAGAGGGGTGCTCGTTTCCACCCAACT
>JASDQU010099708.1:511199-526294 GCA_032191745.1 Picea mariana | reverse complement strand
CCCCCCCCCCAACGCACAATCCTACAATTTCAGAGTCTACAAGGCAAGGCGAACTTCTTACGATGCTTCATCACCAACTATGTCGAAATTACCAAGGGCTTTATGCGTTTACTAAAGAAAGACGTTCCCTTTTTTTGGGACGAAGCCACTCAACGCTCTTTCAATGCATTAAAACACGCCCTCACAACTGCACCTCTGCTACGACCACCTAACTATAACAAAGATTTCTTATTATATCTGGCTGCCGCAAAGTCAACCATTGGCATGGTTTTAGTTCAGGAAGACGATTCGTTCTCAGAATACGTGATATATTACCTGAGAAGAGGCCTCGTAGGATCGAAACTCAATTATTCTCATATCGAAAAAGTTGTGTTGGCAGCAGTTCATGCTGTTCAACAATTCCATCACTATGTTCTGTTTCGCAAGACCACCGTCATTGCTATCGTGAATCCATTTCAGTACATGTTGACACGATGAGTTATAGGTGGAAAAATCAATAGATGGATAGTCATCCTCCAAGAATTTGACTTAGACTTCGTTTCAGCAAAGTCCAAGAAGTCATTGGTCTTCGTAGAGCTTATTTCAGAACTTCCGGTTGAGTCAGGTGACGTTGTGCCTATGGAATCTCCTATCCGGGGAGATATGTTTTTGATTGCATCTTCAGATCCCTGGTACAAATATATACTTATCTATCTCCAAACTTTGAAATGCCCCACCTCTACTTCTCGTGACGAGCGTCAGCGGATACGCCATCAGGCTAAGAATTACCTCATACTCGATAATACATTGTATCAAAGAGGTGTAGACTGCATCTTATCTCGATGTCTCACTCATGAGGAGGCCATCATCATGCTCAACGATTTCCATACTGGAGCTTATGGCGGTCATTTATCTGGGTTGGCAACAGCCCAAAAGATTCTATGAGCAGGTTACTTCTGACCGACACTTATCAAAGATTGTATTGAATCGGTCAAGAAGTGCCATCCGTGCCAAATCTTCTCTCAAAAGATGAGGGCACATCCCACTCCTATGTTTCCTGTCATCACAGTTGGTCCCTTCACTAAGTGGGGGATTGATTACACTACATGCAACCCCCTGTCAGCAAGGGGGCACCACTATATCATTGTAGCTATAGACTACTTCACTAAGTGGGCCGAAGCTATGCCAATGTTTAAAAATGATGGAGAGACTGCATCTCTCTTCTTATTCAACCAGATCATAGCAAGGTTCGGCGTCCCGAGAGAGATTGTCAATGACCATGGAAGCCACTTTCAGAACCAAATGATGACCGAATTAACATCAAAGCTTGGGTTACAGCAGGAGCATTCATCACCTTACTACCCCCAAGCCAATGGGCAGGTGGAAGCTGTAAACAAAACTCTTAAGACTATTCTACAGTGAACTATCAACTCAGCCAAGTCAAATTGGCATTTGATGTTATACTCGACATTATGGGCTTACCGAACATCTGTTAAGACTGCAACCAGTTTCTCACCTTTTCAACTCGTTTACAGACTGGAGGCAGTCTTTCCCATCGAATGTCAAATCCCATCTCTGAAATTGGAAGTATAGTTATTTCCAGACACTTCTCCACTTGAAGAATGGTTAGTACACCTTGAGCAGCTCGATGAGCAACATCGCAATGTGGCCTTGGCCAATGAGTCTCACAAACATAAGGTCAAGTGTCAATATGATAGGTCCGTTCGTCCTCAGATTTTCTCTGAAGGCGACCTTGTTCTGGTCTATGACCAAGACAAGGACCCCCTGGGGGTAGGAAAGTTTAAACCCATGTGGTTCGGACCCTTCATTATAAAAGAGGTATTAAAAAAGGGGACTTGTCGTTTGGTTGATTTTGAAGGGAATTCTTTGGCGGAGCCTAGAAATGGGATCTACCTCAAGAAGTATTACTCATACACAGGTCACTGTGGGTAACTTTCTGTAACATATGTATAGTCATTGTACTATTACTTTTTAAGTTTCTTTTAAGTGTTATGGACATTTCATTGATGTTATCTTTCGTCAATATGGAAGATGTCAAGTGATTCTGAGGTGTTCGTTGGGTATGCAGACAGTGCTAGTTGACACACGCAGAGGCTTGCCTCTACAACTTGGGTAATCTTTACACCTCAGGGCCAGTTGTTATCTTCCAGAGGTATATGCTTAGGTGACACCACAAATAATGTCGCCGAGTATAGTGCAGTTATTGAGTTTCTTTGTGACACCTTGTCATTGGGTATCTCTCAACTTCGGGTCTATCTCGATGCTCAACTAGTTGTGTCACAGCTAAACAGAGTATACCGGGTTCATGATCCAACTTTACATCGACGATTCCTTAGGGTACGTCTCTTAGAATGAAACTTTGATTATATTACATATTTTCATGTTCCTAGGAGATTAAACCAAATTACAGATACTCTAGCTAATCAAATTTTAAATTCGCATCTTGCACACATATGAAAGAACATTGACATAAACATGTAAATACATTTTTGCACACAAAATCCATAAGACACAAAAGATAAAAACCATATATAACATCATAAAATAACCAGAGTACATAGATGGACGCAAGCGCCTCAAAAATGGGAATAGTAACGAGTCACCAGGCTTATGCCCTCAAAAAATATATACAAGTAGGTGCTCATGGCACATAAAAAGTCTAAGTAGGTTCAGGGCCTATGGGCCCTGTTATAATCATCCACAACACGGGCTAAACGCCTAAACAATCAGACCCATGTTCGAGGTTCCCCCACTACATGAGGCTGCATGGATGGTGATAGGTCCTCTATCTCTGCCATCGGGACTGTGCGAGTGAGCGTAGTGAAGTTTCACTCAACTCATCTAAGGACCCTCTCGGCCTCTTTGGTTGGGAGGTTCCCTGATACTGTTGCTCCCCCAGTGGTGGCAGTCGTGGCTTCTAGCTGTGGACGATGCCTGTTCCATGCATAATCGGCAGGTCGCACGAGTCCCACATCTACATGCAACAAACATTTATCCATCAAATACTCCGGCATACAAAAAAATGATATATATAACAAAAATGACATAAAAATTACATATGCAAACAAACAAAAAAATACAAATGTGGAGACCTACCCATCTCCCCTCGCTCCTCACCAGGAGGCATAGGTATCTCAGGATCTCTAGAAAAATCCTTCCCCGCATATGGGTAATCCTCAATCACAGGGATCTATCATGACAGCCACACAAAGAAATCATCATCGAAGGACTCAACGGTCCTTCCACCACCTTGTCGCGGTAGTAATACTGCCCGTCTACACACTGCAGGGAAAGAGGCCTGATGACCTCGTACTACAACCCGAGGACTAAAACTTGGAAATCTCTCAAAAAAGAACGAACACAATATGGTCCCAAACCTGAAGTTCCTCTATGTCCACTATCGACAATCTGTCAATTTCCTCTTCATGCACTTGAGAAGTGTGGTACTCCAGTCAAAAATCTGTGCATTCATGCACTAGATGGCACAGTTCATCTGTGCGCGAGATGCCTGATGCAAGGCTGCTGAGCCGGTAATCCGCCCAATCAGTAACAATATAGTCTGCAGCGCTAAGCTAGTAATCTTATTAATAGGTACCTGGGAGCCCACATGATCATTCCTAGCCTCATAATGCTCGGTTATCAGTTCTGAGATCTTTCTCAGTCCTGCAGGAAACGTCCGGAAGTTGTCTGGTTCCCCTCTCATTGAGAGGTCGGTCAAAAAGTAGATATCCTCGATAATGGGCACCAGTGATTTCCCCTCTAGCATAAAATCCTCTGCATTAGGGTGCCAGTAGTCAATCAAGGCATTTAGTAGCCTTGGTTGTGCACGCATAAATGGACATAGAAAGAATTTTAGTAAACCACATTGCATTAACATGGCCACGACATTCGGATTTGCTACAACCAACTCACTAATTGCCTCATGCTCCCTTTCCCTCCACTGGAATACATCCTGCCAACACAACAAGGTAAAGGAGGGTCAGTACTTTCTTTTGGTTTGCTTTCCACTACAAAAGGGGGGGTACACGCGGGTTGTAGAGGTGACAGTCATGTGTACACGCGGGCAGACTTTACTCTGCCCGAATGTACACGCGGCCTATCCAGAGATAGCCCGTGTGTACCTAGGGCCGTCCTTTTTAAGGTCGATGCCCACCCAAAAAATAAACTAAAAAATGAAATTGAAGTATTGAATAGCTAGATAAGGGAGTTTGTACTTACTTGGTCCAAGCAGAAATTCATTTTGTCCACTGTAGCTCCCAGAATCATTGTTTTTGGCAAAGGGGGTCTTTTGGCTCCAAAGTCAATTTCCAAATCAGTAATGGTGATAATGAGCTGCCAGCTTCTATTTATAGACTTTTTGGCCTCTTTTTGTCACTTTTTTGGCCTCCCTTATCAGTTTCTTTATACCAAAAACCATTTACAGTGATTCAGGAGTTATACGAGAGGGATTTGATCAGGTATTGGGACATTTTTTTTTTTGAGTTTTGAGAAAATATTGACAGTCCATAAAAAATTTCAAAAATCAACTTGAGCATATAGGTTAGGTTACCACTGTGACTTTTGCGCCTCATTGTCTTTTTCCTCTGCTATAGGATCGATCCCATTAGGTTGTGACACAGAACCATCATATTTTCTTTAGAATTGTCACAACTTGGCGGTAGAGCTTACCAGAACATGGATGCCCTAGGTAGGTGTTGGTTGCATTATGGTGTCCATGTCGTTTCTAAAAACACTGTAGGCTCGAGAGTCCATATAATCTTTCCTGAATATGAGTTTGAGCCTCATTTGTATGATTCTTTTTCACTCGTTGTCTCACCCTTAGGACTCCCAAAAATAACGGGTCTGTTTTTAAGCCCTTTTCAGACCCTCTAAAAATGAAAAGTTTGTCAAGCGATCTTGTGGCCTTTCACGCTCGTTAAACTGAAATTTGAAGTCACGTCTATATGGCGGTAGTTTACCCCCTTTTCAGTCTAGACGATCAACTGTACGAACAAAGGTATACTCTATCGAATTCTCATTCTTTAGAAGAGTACTCTCAGGTATAATTTTATTCCTTTTTCGGGCCTGAGGGACTAAATTTACGAAAAAGAAACCCCATGGAGTCCATAGTTAAGCTCTTTTCAGACTCCCTAAAATTGAAAAGATCGTCGAGTGACCTTATTCTTTCACACTCATTAGATTGGTCTAGAAGAATATTCTTGACGGAGACCATAGTTAAGCTTTTTTCAGACTCCTTAAAAGTGAAAAAATGGTCGAGTGATCTTGTCCTTGTCACACTCGTTAAAATGGTTTTGAATTGACATCTAATCAGTGCTAGTTTACCCCTTTTTCGAACCGACTAGACTATTGTCGAAAAAGGTACCCCGGCGAAGTCTCATTTTATGCTTTTTCAGACTCTCTAAATATGAAAAACCACCGAGCTTACCTTCTCTAGGCTCGTTAAACTTACATCGAAGGATGTTACCATTGTGTGTTCTATCAACCGCATTTGCATACCTTATCCACCAGCCTTGTGACAGTTTCCTTCTGCATATTAACACCTTTGGCTGCCGGAGGATTTTCCCCGAGTATCATTTTACTAGAACATCAGTCTTGTCCTTGTGCCTTGAGCTTGTATGTTTGCAGTACTCATTCCTCCATTGTAATGTAATATTCCTTTATTCTTTTTCCAAAATTATCAAAAAGAACAAAAAAATCAAATATACCCAAAAGAGGATGGAAAAAGTATTTTCTTTATTAGCAATATAATGAGTCACCCTTGGATAAAGCACATCTGTCTGTTTGATCATCAAACTATGGGATGTAGTACGACCTTAGGAATCTTTTCTCGCTATATAGAGTTGTGTCCTCCACCGTTTGGTTATTCTTCCAAACATATAGAGAGTTTGCATTGCCTCCTGCTTCGTAGACTTATGATTAACATATATGTTGTCTGAGTCTCATCACTTGTCATGCTATTTTCCAAGGGAAGTTTGTCACTAAGCCTGAGTCGGCCCCTCTGCAATATGTCTCTTGTCTGCATACGTGGCCATCCTAAATGTCCAATCAAGTCCTTGTTCGAAATCACTGAAGCCTTCAGTCCGATCACCAAGTTTATCAAGTCCATGACCAACGAGTCGTCAAAGACCTCTGGGTAGTGCAGTCGTACACTCATATTACACTCGTACCTGAGTTTTGGAAGATTTTGAAGTTGTTGCTTGAGCTCTAAATTCCAGCCATCAAGCTGAATTGGCTTCTGGAGGATGGATACTCTATATGTATATCTTTCTGATTTCAAGATGTAGCTCCATTGTGTATTATTCATGGCTACTCTTTATAGTTATTTGACATGGATCTACAGTGTATTTGATTGGTAGCCATGGTTCTATTTTATCCCAAGCATGGGTATGCTCGCCT
Source organism: Picea mariana (assembly GCA_032191745.1). Classification (NCBI taxonomy): domain Eukaryota; kingdom Viridiplantae; phylum Streptophyta; class Pinopsida; order Pinales; family Pinaceae; genus Picea; species Picea mariana. The sequence goes on along the minus strand of JASDQU010099708.1, from coordinate 519,898 downwards.
CGGTGAGACATTTGTTATTTTGCAGATGGTACCTCTTGGTTCCTGATCCTTGGGCTCAATCGTTCAGAACATCAGTAAATATTGGTAATGTATTTCGGCCATCAGATGCTCTTCTGACCTCACACATTAGGGGGCATCTATTATTGATCAAAATCTGGACCAGGGGTCAAATTTTAGCTAAAAAATCAATGTTCTCGGAATTTCTTCAAAACAAACGAGAGTGTAGCCCTCGTCGTCACGAATCCAACGCAATTCATTTCATCTCAAATGGAATTCGAGAGCGAGAGATATCACAATCTGTTTGTCAAGCCAAACAGGCAAAAAATTTTATGCTGACTGTACAAGGTCATACAGTCCGTATAGTCCGTACGTGGCAGGACCGTACGACCATACATAAGTGACATGGCAAGAAATGGTTGGTTGACTGTTGTCGAATCAGGAAGTGACATGTGTCCTTTGGTGGCAAATGGTATGAGGACACATGGCCCAATCCGTGGGTGCCACGTGTCACTCGTTTATTGGCTGATTGGTTTTATGTAAAATGTATTGGAGGCCGTGGGGTTTGACCCCCGGACCTCCCCACTATGTAAAGCCTTCACAAACCTCCGCTGACCAATGTACCACTGGTTGTTTCTTGATATATATGCGGGTTTATATATATATATATATATATGTTTACACTATTGTATATTGGAGTGGGGGGTCGGGACGGGGCTTATCCCCAGCCTGCGTTCCTTTGTACTACACATACGACCATACCATATATACATTGTATAACCGACAGTTGGTGCGCGGGTTTTTAAAACCAAGCCCGTGGTTCTATATTACACCATGTGCCCATGACCGGAGCGGGAAGTTGGCACGGTTGTAACTGTTTGGCTCTTTTTACCCTAGCGCGAGGTCATATGACCCATATGCCCATGGTCTTGGCGGTTAGGGGTTGGCGCGCCCTTAACTGTTCGACGGTTTGCATCGTTTTGCGGTTATGCATCGGTACTGGGTTTATACGCTTTAAAATGCATGTGAGCCAGGTTCAAGCACAGAAGGGGGCGTTTTGGCGAACCAGTTTCAGAAAGCTTGAAGGAAGAAAATGGAGGAGGCCTAACTTCTTCATCTTTTGGCCGATTGAGGTGTCGTAAAAGCCCAGCTAGGGGTTTTTGGACGTGCTGAATCCATTGGTGCTATTATCAAGTCCATTTGAAGACTTCTTCTACAAGTTTTTCACCATTGAAGTTTCAGCAAGCTCCAGGGAGCTTGAAGCCCTCATTGATCGAGGACATGGTTTGGTGTTTTTGCCAAAGAGAAGCTCAGGGAAGCTTATGGCCACATGTAGAAGAGATCATGCCCGGATGAGACATGATCCATTTTCAGAGTTCTATTAGTCATTTTTGGGGTTTCTATGTGTTCTGATCTCAATGGTGCAGTTTGTTTTTCCATTGGAGTTGAGCAGCAGCTTGTAAAAGAACTTTTGACAAATAAATCCTAGAGAGCCAAGTCCATTGATGGAGGCTCAAGGAGATGTAGCCCGGAGGGGGGGTGAACTCCTTTATCATGTTGTTCTTGTTGTGAGTTTGATGGTTTATTTGCTACAAGTTATGTTGTTGTGTATTTATTGAAAGTACATATATAACCATTTAAAGGAACATATCCTCACACATAAGCATTTACAAGAAGATACATAAACTTAACACATAAGTTTTATCTTGCATATTTTTAACACATGAAGCAAGGTCCTGTAAAGTTTATTTTAATGAAGTAGAGGGTGCTTGCATAGCATAACAATTCAGCCTTCTATTTTCAGATCAAGTGGTATTAGAGCATAGTTTGTTTTGCTCATGTGTTTGCCATTGATAGCTTGAGATTTAGCTATTGGTTTTTGTGCAAGTTTTGTGTTGAAGTTTGATATCTTCCGAGGATGGAGGAATCTTCAAGCATTGATAGTTCTCATACATTTTCATTATATAAAGAAGAGTTGCTAACTATGAGAGATTTGATGAAAGAGATGTGTGAAGACAGAAATGTGAACATTGCCCTTGAAGAGCAGTTGATGGCCATGAACCAGGAGAAAGACCAGCTTCTTGAAAGGTTGCATGAGATGGAGATTCAACTCCATGAGGCAAAGAAAACCCTTACTAATTACATACATGAACATAAGGTATGCAATGTTAGTTTATCTTCTAATTCCTCTCAAGATGAATGTTTTGGTGTTTTTAAAAAGCACACAAGAGGAATAGGGTTCCAGTTGTTGTTAAAAATGGGCTATGAAGGTAAAGGTTTGGGCAAGCATGCACAAGGCATTGTTGAGCCTATTGTTGTTGAAGAGAGACCCAAGTATTGTGGTCTTGGATATGAATGAAGAGATGGAGAAAATTCCAAAGTCGAGGAGACAAGGGAAAAAGTTCCAAGGATAAATTTTGTTTCGAGTTCACCTCCTCAAGAAGGCTTTAAAGGTGAAAGTTCAAGAACTTTTGTTGAAAGTTCAATCCCTCCAGCATGCAAGGCTTGTGTTCAAGATGAATGCGAATGTGTGAAATGAAAGAGTTGTGACAGTGATGAGGACAAGAACATTGTTGATGGTCTTCAAAGGAGAGCGTGTAACTCTTCAGATTCACCTCCTCAAAGAGGCGATAAAGGTGAATGTTCAAGGTATAATTCTGCTTATCATTCAGTTTCTTTTGATTATGTTAAGCATAATAATTTTGTATGTAAAAATGGAAGAAAGAATCCATGTACATATTGTGGTATATATAACCATCATGTTTCAAAATGTTGGAAAAGATTGGCCAATTTCAGGAAACTTTCTAAGCAAAGACAACGTGAAAAGAGGATGCAAAGGATTTTCACTCATTGTCAGAAGCGGGGTCATCTCATCGACCAATGTTGGACGTTGCATCCAACCACTCATCCACGACATAAGAAGCAGTTGGATAAAGAGTTTGGCGAGAATGGAAGAGGAGATTCCATCATTGATGTGTGTCAAGATGATTCACAAGAGGAGGATTTCCAGCAGAAAAAGTCACCGTTGAGTTGGCTTGGTAAGAAATGGTTGGATTTCTTGAGCAAGTAAGGCTTGCATTTTTCTGTTGCAAATGCACTTTTCAGTGTTATGTGTGCATTTATGGGAAGCATGATAAGTTGCAGCAGTTTATCACAACTTGCATGATGCAAGTTGCATGTGAATGCAATTCATTTTGAAGGCATTTTTATTGTTACATCAATTCGCCAGGAGGATGTAAAAGATGGATATGATGTTCACTTGTTGCAGTGATTTATCTTTTTCATGTTCAGCTCTTATGTACCCACATGTTTTTTGGGTTTATGTACTTATGTTTGTACTGGAAGAAGAGTTGAAGAGTCATGCACATGCAATTGTTTTTGTGTATGTGTAAGCATTGAACCTGGTGATGGTTCATCATGAGTGATTCATGATTTTAACATGATTGTGTATCATGTTTTTCGACTTGTCATTTTGAGAAGATTGAGATGTTTCAAATGAGTCTCAACTAGTGTTGATGATTTTCTGACGACTATGTTGCGTTGATCGTGTTGTTCGATTTGTGTTTAGTCGATGGTGTTTATTAACTTGAAATTTGATTTTGAGTACACCATGATGCAAGAAAACGCCATGTGCTTTGATGAATTACAGGATGTGACAGTTTGTTTGAAGAGCAAAAGATTTTGTTGGCATCATTTTTCAGTCTTGTATAATTTGTTTTCAAGATTGATGGTTTTCTTGGCTTGTGACAATATGTCCCAGGAAATTTTTTGCAGCCATTGGAGAGCTGATTATGTTGACGCCAAAGAGTTTGAAAGAGGGACTTGATTCTCAGTGGGAAGGTTGGCAGTCTTCCAAGCACAGAGAGAGCAGTGGGTCAACAGCAGCCAGAGAGCAGTGGTTGAAGGACATAGCCAGTTGCAGTGCAAGGCATGTCAAAGTATTCAGGTGATTGTCGAAAAGATTTTGATATAAATTGAAAGCAGATAGACAATCATAAGCTTTTGTGGGTCCAAAAGCCTTTCAGTGGGAAGGTGTGATCAAAATCTGGACCAGGGGTCAAATTTTAGCTAAAAAATCAACATTCTCGAAATTGCCTCAAAACGAATGAGAGAGTAGCCCTCGTAGTCATGAATCCAACACAATTTTTTTCATCTCAAACGAACGTCGGAAGCGAGAGATATCGCGATCTCTTCGTCAAGCCAAACAGGCAAAAATTTTGATGCTGAATGTACAAGGCCGTACAGTCCGTACAGTCCATACATGGAAGGACCGTACGACCGTACAGAAGTGATGTGGCAAGCAATGGTTTGTTGACTGTTGTCGAATCAGGAAGTGACATGTGTCCTTTGGTGGCAAATGGTATGAGGACACGTGGCCCAATCCGTGGGTGCCACGTGTCACTCGTTTATTGGCTTATTGGTTTTGTGTAAAATGTATTGGAGGTCGTGGGGTTTGACCCCCGGACCTCCCCACTATGTAAAGCCTTCACAAACCTCTGCTGACCAATGTACCGCTGGTTTTTTCTTGATATATATGCGGGTTTTTATATATATATGTTTACACTATTGTATATTGGAGCGGGGGGTCGGGCCGGGGCTTAGCCCTAGCCTGCGGTCCTTCGTACTACACATACGACCATACCATATATACATTGTATAACCGATAGTTCATGCGCGGGTTTTTAAAACCAAGCCTGTGGTTCTATATTACACCATGTGCCCATGACCGGAGCGGGAAGTTGGCACGATTGTAACCGTTTGGCTCTTTTTACCCTAGCGCGAGGTCATATGACCCATATGCCCATGGTCTTGGCAGTTAGGGGCTGGCAGGCCCTTAACTGTTTGACGGTTTGCACCGTTTTGTGGTTATGCATCGATGTTGGGTTTATACGCTTTAAAATGCGTGTGAGCCAGGTTCAAGCACAGAAGGGGGCGTTTTGGCGAACCAGTTTCAGAAAGCTTGAAGGAGGAAAATGGAGGAGGCCTAACTTCTTCATCTTTTGGCCGATTGAGGTGCCGTAAAAGCCCAGCTAGGGGTTTTTGGACGTGCTGAATCCATTGGTGCTATTATCAAGGCCATTTGAAAAATTCTTCTGCAAGTTTTTCACCATTGAAGTTTCAGCAAGCTCCGGGGAGCTTGAAGCCCTCATTGATCGAGGACATGGTTTGGTGTTTTTGCCAAAGAGAAGCTCAGGGAAGCTTATGGCCACATGTAGAAGAGGTCATGCCTGGATGAGCCATGATCTGTTTTCAGAGTTATATTAGTCATTTTTGGGGTTTTTATGTGTTTTGATATCAATGGTGCAGTTTGTTTTTCCATTGGAGTTGAGCAACAGCTTGTAAAAGAACTTTTGACAAATTAATCCCAGAGAGCCAAGTCCATTGATGGAGGCTCAAGGAGATGTAGCCCGGAGGGGGGGTGAACTCCTTTATCATGTTGTTCTTGTTGTGAGTTTGATGGTTTATTTTCTATAAGTTATGTTGCTGTGTATATATTGAAAGTACATATATAACCATTTAAAGGAACATATCCTCAAACATAAGCATTTACAAGAAGATAAATAAACTTAACACATAAGTTTTATCTTGCATATTTTTAACACATGAAGCAAGGTCCTGTAAAGTTTATTTTAATGAAGTAGAGGGTGCTTGCATAGCATAACAAGTTAGCCTTCTATTTTCAGATCAGTTATAACCCTAAATTGCACCACACATGCTTACCTGGCATCATTCCAACTCATATCCCTTCTTTGCCAAAACTCTATTGAACAACTCTTTGAAAATCCGCTTGTGTAAAGGCCCATGCGCCCTAACCCATTACTGCACACGTGTACACACTGGCTAGCTCACAATATCCCACGTGTACCTACCAAATCACAAAAAAAGGAAAGTTGTCGACAAAACAAAAAGATATGGGTCAGTTAACTGAAACTCCCGACCATGCATGGCCGAGAGTTAGTCCAAAACCCTAGCTCCTTCTAGCCTATAAAATAAGGGGTAGGGGTACCATTTGGAGGAGGAAAAAATATAGCGAAGAAACTCTGCCCATTTACGTAATCCATTGTCCCAACCCTTTAGCCTTTCCTCATGCCAAAGGAGATTTAACGCAAAGCAGTTGAAGGATAGAAGAAGAGGAGCCCAGGATCAGGTTCAAGGAGTGGTGGCAGATCTCAGCTTTTGTAAGTTGATTCATTTTAAACAATAAAGAGAATGCTTTTCCCATCCCAATTCATGAATTGTCTATGGTTTGATTAATTTATGCTTGATTTCTAACCCTTGAGTATAGAAGTAGCATGCATGCATAGTTGTTGTTTGTCTTAAGTGCAGGTCATCTTTGGAAGGAGCAACACAAACAAGTAATCAAGCACAACGGAGGATCGACATCGAATGTCGGTAATAAGGTAGGTGGTCATTTTCCATGCATTTACTGTGAAAGAGGGATTTAAATCTTGGGATGTAGGTTAAAAAGTAGTTTCTATTCGGTCAAATCTGCATGCAAGTACGACCCTAATTTGCTAGTCCGTAGGGTGTTTTTCCCAATAACAGTGTTCAAAATTGCTTCAAATTGAATGAGAGCATAGGCCTCATCATTACGAACCCAACGCAACTCATTTGGGTTCAAATAGACGTCGGTAGCGAAAGATATTGCATTCTGTTCAAAATGAAAAACAGGCAAAAAAAGGGATGCTGACTGTACAGTCCGTACAGTCCGTACGGACGCTGACGTGGTAGGTCGTATGACACATGGCAGGCCGTACAACACATGGTAGGTAGCTATTGGGATAGTTGGCATGTGACATGGTTTGTTGGCAGTGAATGGGATGGTGACACATGGCCCAATCAATGGCTGCCACATGTCACCTGTTTATTGGATTAAAATATTTGCACTTGGCAGGAGTCAACCCCGTGACCTCTGGGCAGGGTAAAGCCTTTGGAAAGGCCACCCAACCAATGCACCCGAACATGTTACTTAACATATATATGCATTGTAATATATTTGAATTTGCAAAATTGTGTATTGGGGCGTGAACCAGGTCGGGGATAATCCCCGGTCCATGGTTATATATATGTGTATTGCATATGACCGATGCTACGGGCAGTTAAACCCACCATAATATATGTTGTAACCATTTGAAATGCGCACGGTTTGATATAACATGTGACCAATGTGTATGAGCGTAGGTTTAACCTTATGGTTTCGTAAACGGTTTGAACTTTGGCCTTGTTGTGTATTGCACACGGTCATGTGGTGACCATGTGCCCACAGGCCTTGGTAGTTAAAGGCTGGCACATAACCGTTCGACAGTTTTTACCAGTTGTGCGGTTGCACTCGGTGCCAAGTTTTTATGCTTTAAAATGTGTGTGGGCTAGGTTGAGCCAACAAGGGTGTGTTTTGTAGATGCAGAGATAGCAAGCTTGAAGGGGGGACTTCCAGGAAGCCTATCTTCTTCAATTTTTGGCCAAACAAGGTGCTGAAAAAGCCTAGCTAGGGGCTTTTGGACATTATGAAGCCATTGGAGTAATCTATTTGGCATTTTGAGCATTTAAAAGCACATTTTTGAGCACTTTGAGAAAATAACACAAATGATTCATTGGACGCTGGGCCAGGAGATGTAGCCCAAGAGAGGGGTGAACTCCTTTATCATTTGTTGTGTTATGTGTTTTCTCTTCACTGATTTTGTTGTTGTTTATATGCATCTTGAATGAGTAAATCCTATTAAAGTTGTGTTGCAAAGTTGATCCATTTTCATTTTAACACATAAAATTAACTTCAAAATATTTTCAAGATACAAGTCTTCTTCATTTTTAGATCACTGGAATCTACTACATTTTTCACTTAATAGAAAACGCATTCTGATGGTTAGAATATCTCATTCTTGTGTTAAATTTCTTCTATCTTACTTGAATGCATTTGAATATTTTGTGAAGCATCTGATTTATCATGTTCACATTGAATGCTAGTAAATATTTTGTTGCTTGCTCAATTGTTATAGGATTTGTGTTTAATTATTTATCTCTTATTTCTAAATGATATTTGGGATTGTTGTAACCCAAGTTTGCACCCCTGCCCTTTTCCCTCATTTACCCTATACATCCATCAATTATAAGTTTTTTGGCTGCTTGCTTAGCCTATTATCTATTTTTTAATAACTCGACTTCATGGCCCCTGCTCGTCTTTACTTATTTTGCACCATCTTTTTTCTCTTTCTTGAAGGATGATTTCTGTTGGAAGATTGATTGTTGTCATTGATGTCAACCCTAGTCATGGGTTTTGGACCGCAAGATTGATAAAGGTATTTGGACATGAAGGAAAATGCACATGCATATACAACACCCATGAATGGATAGTATACATCATGTTGTTTCCATTGGTATGTGGCATGTCACATGGATCCTCATGGTTGAGGAGAAATGAATTTTTGAAGATGACAAAGTGAATTGAAAAAGGAAGTACATGTAGGCCCTGAAAATAATTAAAGAAAATAATTACAAAATAAGAAAGTGTCAGGTCGGCCCTAATGTTAAGAGGAAGTGACATAAATGGTATAAATAAATATCATTATACATTCATTTGATACAAGTCGAATTTCAGAGGGAAGAAGAAGTAAAAGAAGGCCGGATTTCAAGGGAGGATGAAGTCTTTTGGTGATGTGTTCTAAGGTATGTTATTTTCAGGTCATCTTACCATTTTTGCTATAACT
>JASDQU010099708.1:492480-511149 GCA_032191745.1 Picea mariana | reverse complement strand
GACATAAATGGTATAAATAAATATCATTATACATTCATTTGATACAAGTCGAATTTCAGAGGGAAGAAGAAGTAAAAGAAGGCCGGATTTCAAGGGAGGATGAAGTCTTTTGGTGATGTGTTCTAAGGTATGTTATTTTCAGGTCATCTTACCATTTTTGCTATAACTTTTTTTTAGAATGATTCAGATGGTGAAATTGCTATGGTATTGAGAATACATATCAAGGTACCTTTGGTAAAAAGTTCAGCTCTTGATTTGCTATAATTATGGAGATACACTCTGTGGAATATAGGGTTTGTGACCAATCCTGAAACTAGTCAAAAAACAGGTGTTCTGGGTAAAACAGTCATAACGTTTTCATACAGACTCCAAATGCAGTGGGACCACTTCCATTGGAAAGAGTACAGACTGTAGTTTCTTGTGTGCAAGTTTCAGAATCATATGTTAAATATTGAGAGCGGGGCATGCTGTACAATTTGGGTCTTCTAAACAGACAAGAATTGAATAAAGTCTACCATTCTTTCTATAACCTCTTTTTGGGGAGGATTCAAGGAGTGAAAATTATAGGAGTTTCAGAGAATACATTGAGTAAAATTATCTATAGGATTAGAGTACTCCAAGAATTGAATAATTGCAGAAATTGAAGAAGTCTTAGAAAGCATTATCATGTTCTATGTGATGATTGGTTGATGGTGATAATTTAATGTAAAGTTTTATTATCTCTCATATACTCTTGGGTAGAAGGAAGGGGCAAGGATAGAGAGTTCAAATCTCTCTTGATATTGGAGGATTGTATCTTCCTCTTGGAGGTTTATCCCTCCCTTTACATTTGGAATCTGTAGCTACCTTTGGAAGTCATTACTTCCCTTGAACAAAAACTATTGATTATTTCTCATATATTGTGCATGGTGTATTGTGGTGTATTGGTGTAACTCTTATACTATTGTTCATTGCTCATTGGATATAATTGAATGGTTTAAGTATAAGCTGAAAAAGGTTTTTAAATTGTACTTAATACTGATTCACCCCCCTCTCAGTATCAACAATTTCATGTTCTGGTTTGAGTTTGAAATTTTTATCATCATATTTTCCACTAATTGAGCATCCAACAGGTCCACCAAGTATTTTGTGTGCACAAGAGACATCCAGGTCCAACAAGTCCTTTGTAAGCTCAGTAAGCTTCTGCAAAAAAAGGCAACAAATCAAAGCAGTCCATTTCGGGCTTAGAATTTAAGCCAAACAGACAGGTAAAACATTCAATGGTGGAGATCCAAAAGTCGATGTAGATCAATGACTCTCATGCATTCAGAGCCTCAAAATCATGTGGGGTTTAACAAGATTGACTCTGGGACTTCGACGTTCGAGCGTCTAAACTTTCCATTGGTTCAAATATTCCGAAGTGTCTAGATGTCGAAGTGTCGAAGCCTTTGAAGCTTCAAAGTGCCAAAGCTCCGAAGCAGTAGGTCCCTGAAGTACCGGAGCCTCGAAGTGTTGGAGTGGGCCCTTACTGCCATGTCACTTCACAAGTTAGTTCATCTGGGAGGTTTTACTTCAAGACAAGCTTGGAGCCCCGAAATGCCAAAATGTCAGAGACACGTGGCATCCATCAATTTTTAACGCCTGGCACTCTCCTATGATGACATGTATCACTCATCCATGCTAACACATGGCTTCCATCAGTCATGACACGTGGCACTCATTTAAGGTCATTTGGCTGTGTCATCCGCTCATTTCCGGATGACATGTGTCACTCTCCTTCTGAGACGTGTCACTTCAGGACCATACTACTTCAGGAGATTTACCTGCTTTACATCCAGAAAACTACGAATGTCAAAGTTCTGAAGTGGTTCACCCACGTTTATTGCACATCCTAAAAAGATCAAAAGGGGGCACCAAACTAGGAATGGGAAAACTACACATCCAAACTCCATAAAAGCGTAACATGAATTTCTTTTGTCCTCAAAGAGATAAGTGGGGGAAATATATAGCCACACTTTCAGTTGTCTCCAGTGGCCTCCAACAGTGCACATGCATGCCATGAGCGATACAGAACTCAGTTTTGTCACTCTTGGTCATTTCTTTCGGATCTCATTTATCTCCAACGCATGCATCAATATTATTTCATTGTAGCAGTAGTTTCACATGCTTAATTCCATGGTTCCTTTTAGTTCCAAGCATAATCCATGGTCTTATGTGATAAGAACCACTCAATTTTGATTAATTCAAGCTTGGAGTATTCCTTGATATAATCCACTGTGTGTTTAGTTTAGTTAATTAGTTTTTTTACAACAAGTAGTATAGAGTTAAGCCTCAGTCCCAGATGGACGAGAGCCTCTGCAACTCTTATTAATATATAATTTATGTATGTTTTAAGGGGGGGGGTGGTTTCTCTTTTGGTGGAAAAGAGAAGGATCAGAAGGGTCAGACTTTCTTACAAGATTGTAAATTTCTCTACCTATTGAATATATGTTGATGGAAGTTGTTTTTATTACCCAAATCTGTATGTGTTTAATCCGATATTGAATGCAAATTATGTGTTGTGTGAAAAGCACATTTCCTTATTCTTTCAACCACAATTTTAGTTTATTTGTTCACTGATTATGCAACCTATTATACAACTATTGTTTTGTGAATAGATTAACTAATTGACCACCTGTTAGACGATTTTCATCTAGATTTTTGTTTTTAAGTCTTAAGATATTATTTTAAGTCTTTATTTCTCATATAGAGAGTGAATCATTGCATTATTGGCTATTGTCTCTTGTGTGTGTCTTTAATATCCCCAACTGTCCATTAATATCAATACCAGTAGAAAAGGAGAAACTACCTTCAGACTGTGCATTTTTTCCAACATGATCACCGTCTTCCCAAAATCCATCCTTGAGCTAACCCTCAAAATCAAATTATCAAAGAATAATCTTTCTAAAACTTGAGGTGGCCTAGATTTTCCATTTAGAAGTCATGTGCAGACTTTAGGATCAACATCTTCCGGCACCATTACCGGGGAATGAAGTAACGAAATATCTTTCCCTGGGAGAAAAACAACGATTCGATCTGATCTTTGATGGTGAACAAAGACCAGACACATTTAGACTGCAAATCATTTACCTGACGACTCCATGGTTAAATAATGCAGTGGAGACTCCACAGTTTTAAGAAGTCATGTTTTCAGATGGAAGCCATCTTGGCTCAGAGGTTTTCTCCTTTTAATTTCTCTTTTGTTCTTGGTTTTCCAAATGTTGTTCCTACTATAGATGAGTGGGGTGATTTCTTGCCCATATTTAGAGAACATAAAGATGACAACCCTACTGAGCATTTTCTTGAGTTTCATGAACTCATGCATCAGTGGGGAATACATGATGAGGATGGATTAATGAAGATGTTCATGTACTCATTAGAGGGATATGATCATGAGTGGTATCAATCCTTTCCCTCTGGTAGCATATCCTCCCTGGAACAATTCCATGCTTCATTTAGTGAGCATTGTAAAAGGTTTTTTCCAGCTGATTTACATTTTGAAGACTATTGTGAAGAATTTGGATCTCATATTCAACAATCACTTATTAGTTATTCTAGTAGTGAAAATAAAAGGGAGTTTTATGTTGAGGAAGTGGAGAAAGATTCCGTTACATATGAGTCTTCTTCTGATTCTTTTATTCAAAAATATGATGTTAGGAATTACGTTAATGATGAAATTGATGATAACAAGGCTTTGGATACATCTTGCATTATTCTAGGTACCTCAATTAGTCATTGTTATGATACATCTGTTGTTCTATGTTCTCATAAAGATTCGATTAACTATGAGGAAAGTGATGTTGAAGGTCACGAGCAAGTTGTTCTCGTCCCTTATGAAATTGTTGAGCAATAGGAAATCTATAAGTATGAAGATGACATTCTGGAGCTAGAACAAGAAAAAACCAATAATGCAGAAGATATACCCATTCATTTCAAACAACAAGATGAGCAGTATCAAGAGTGTTTTTCCACCCTTTATGGTTGTGAATCACATGAATTTCATGAGTTGTTTCAACGAGGACAAGAGTAGCTCATTCTTGTTTATAATGCAGATCTCACACAACAACAACTTTGTCCTCTCAACCAATTGGAGGATTTTCATGAGTTTCAAGATCCAATAGCGAGATGGATGGATTCTTATTTTTCCAAAATATCAAATGTGGTAAGTTTTAGCATGATCAAAGTTTGTAGCCATGAGTACGATATGCCTACTAATTTTTTGTTGTACATGATATATCCTCTTTGGATTATTCTAAACAGTGACATGGATAGATTTATGGTTCTCAGTCAACTAGTTTCTTAGTTTCATTGGAAATCTGATTACACATGATTACTTGGTTTTCAACTAAATAGAGTAGGTAGTAGGAGAATAAGCTCTTAGTTCGAGTAGTTAATTTTTTAGTTCATAGATTGTTTTCAGTATGTTGTTTTTTTCAGTAGTTTGTGTGTAGATCAGCAATAAGACTCCATAGTCCAACAAAGGCACTGGGGGTGTAGATGCAATTTTGAGTTTCAGATTGAATAAAGACTCCATAGCCCAACAAAGGCACTGGGTTATAGTTATTATTTTGAACTTCAAATATATACATGATCGACAAACAGAAACAGAGGTAAGTTACAGCTAGTGGGAGTGAGGTTCTGAAAGGTAAGGCACCTGGTCTACTGTTCTTAGCACCTCACAGGGAAGTGTTATCCCTCGTTAGAGACAATGTTGTAACCTAGGTTTGTACCCATGCCCTTTTCCCTCCTTTATCCTATACATCCATCAATTCCAAGTTGTGTGGCTGATTTCTTATCTTATTCTCCATTATTCAATCACTCAGCTTCATGAACCCTGCTCATCTTTACTTATTTTGCACCATATTTTTCGCTTTCTTGAAGGGTGATTTCATGTTCTGGTTTGAATTTGAAATACTTGTCATCATATTTTCCACTAATTGAGAATGCAACATGTCCACCAATTCTTTTTTGTGTGGAAGAGACATCCAGATCCAATAAGTCCTTTGTAAGCTCAATAAGCTTCCACAGAAAAAGGAAGCAAATCAGAGAAGTCCATTTTGGGATTAGAATTTAAGCCAAACAGACAGGTTAAATCTTCAATGGTGGAGATCCAATAGTCGATGCAAATCAATGTATTTCGCACATTCGAAGCCTCAAACTCATGCGAGGTTTAATAGGATTGACTCCACAACTTCGACGTTTAGGCGTTTGAACTTGCCATTGGTTAAAATCTTCCGAAGTGTCTAGAAACTAAACTGTCAAAGCCTCTGAAGCTTCGAAGTGCCAGAGCTCCGAAGCAGTAGGTCCCTAAAGTACCAGAGCCCCGAAGTGTCGGAGTGGGCCCTTACTGCCACGTCACTTCATGAGTTAGTTCATCCAAGAGGATTTACTTCAAGACAAGCATGGAGCCCTAAAATGTCGAAATGTCGGAGACACGTGGTGTCTATCATTTTTTGATGTGTGGCACTCTCCTATAATGAAACTTAGTAATCATCAGGGCTAACACATGGCATCCACCAATCATGACATGTGGAACTCATTTCAAGTCATTTGGTTGCGTCATCTGCTCATTTCTGGGTGACATGTGTCAATCTCCTTCTAAGACACCTCACTTCGGGGTTGTACTAGTTCAAGAGATTTCACTGCTTTACATCTGGAAACCTTCGAATGTAAAAGTTCTGAAGTGGTTCACATGCATTTATTGCACATTCAAAAAATATCAAAAAGGGGCACCAAACCAGAAACGGGAAAACTACACGTCCATACTCCAGAAAAGCGCAGCACGAATTGCTTCTGTCATCAAAGAGATAAGTGGGGGAAAGATACGACCACAATTTTAGTTGTCTCCAGTGGCCTCCAACAACCTGCATGCATGCCATGATCGATATAGAACTCAATTCTTCCACTCTTGGTCATTTATGTCAGATCTCAATTTTCTCCAACACATGCATCAATATTATTTCATTGCAGCAGCAGTTTCAGATGTTTAATTGCATGGTTCCTTTTAGTTTCAAGAATAATCAATGGCCTTCTGTGATAAGAACCACTTGGTTTTGATTAATTCAAGCATAGAGTATTCGTTGATATACTCTAGCATGTGTTTAGTTTAGTTAATTAGTTGTTTCACAACTGGTAGTATAGAGTTAAGCCTCAGTCCCAGATGGACAAGAGCCTCTACAACTCTTATAAATATGTAGTTTATGTATGTTTTAAATGGGGGGGTTCTCTTTTGGTGGAAACGAGAAGGATCATAAGGGTCGGACCTTCTTACAAGACTATAAATTTTTCTACCTATTGAATATATGTTGATGGCAATTGTTTTTCTTACTCAAATTTGTATGTGTTTAATCTGATCTTGAATGCAAATTCTGTGTTGTGTGCAAAGTACATTTCCTTATTCTTTCAGCCACGGTTTCAGTTTATTTTTTCACTGATTATGAAACCTGTTATACAACTATTGTTTAGTGAATAGATTAACTAATTGACCACCTGTTAGATGATTTGCATCTATATTTTTTTCAAAGTCTTAAGATATTATTTTAAGTATTTATTTCTCATGTAGAGACTGATTCATTGCATTCTTGGCTAGTGTCTCGTGTGTGTGTCTTTAATACCCCAAAATTTATATTAATATCCATACTAGTAGAAAAGGAGAAACTATCTTTAGACTATGCGTTTTGTCCAACCTAATCACCTTTTTCCCAAAATCCATCCTTGAGCTGACCCACAAAACCAAATTATCAAAGAATAATCTTTCCAAAACTTGAGGTGGCCTGGCTTTTCCCTTTAGCTGTTAGGTGCAGACTTTAGGATGAATAGGGATCATGAGTCTTCTATGTAAGTGAACATATTGTAGGCTTGCAGTTTCTTTTTCTTTTATTTTAATATCCTTATCCACATGATCATAGTGAATTTCATTGACTAAGTGAATGTGGTGGAAAGCTGGATTTGTAACCAAAATATTATGTTTACTAATTGATCCACTTCTTGATAAATAAACAAACCTAAAACCCAAAGAAGACCTACAAGCATAAACCATTTCAATAAATGAGGTGCCATATCTTGCCCTTAACAGTCAATGACAACTTTAGGGACTAACATCTTTTGTCTCTGTTGTTGGGGACAGAGACACGAATTATTTTCCCTGGGAGAATGACAATGATTAATTCTAATATTTGATGGTGAACAAGGATTAGATATTGGATAGTGACTGCAATATTTCACCTAGCGACTCCATGACTGAATACTCCACTGGAGGAAGAATCTGATTGATAGAAATATGAAATTAATTAAGGGAAAAGTTAGGTATCAGATCATAAGTTTCCTCCAAGAACCTTTTTCTTTTATCAGTTCTTTCTTTTCCTTTCCTTTGCGTGCTAAAATAATTATCCTTTGATTTATTTATTTGGATGACCATAAGGACAATATTGTATATCCCTCCTTGAAATAAGAATATCTTCCCTCTTATTACATTGTTTATTTTGATTTGATCCCTTTGTATTAGCCTATTGAAATAATGATGTTTGTATCCAAATTCCTCTTGAAAATGATCAGTGTTGCAACCATGTGAACAATAAAACTCGTTTACCACCTCCTCAGATCAGTTCTCCTTCTTTTAACCAACTCATTGAAATTCATTCTAGGATTAGGAAAGGTTAAAAACCCCTGAAGTTGCCACTTATCCTTCATGACTATCCTCCCAATTTTATTGATTACCTTCCTAGGTTAAATGAAGAATACCATGTGACAACCGAGAAACACATGGTTTATTTTGAACATTTCACTGATATTTTACAAATCATCCATGAGGATGTGTTCATAATAACTTCCTATCAATCTTTACATGCGGATATTGGACTATGGTTCAGAGATTTGGAGGCTTATTTGATAGATTCATGGAATTATCTTCATGAATCTTTCTTGATGTACTAGGGTGATAACAAGTCATATCAACAATACCTATCTGAGTTATATGCTTTGAAGAAGAAAATAGATGATACGGTCACCTAGTTCAATAAAAGATTATATAGCCTCTATCTCATCATACATGTTGCAATTCGACCATGTGAAACCGTTGCTAGGGTGTTTTACACCATAGCTCATCATCATCCTGATTTAGTTCTTTATCTCAGAGAGACAAAGTCATTATCCTTGCAACATATGTTTGTTGATGCAAAGGAGGTAGAGGACAATCTTCGAGCTTGTGGAAATATTTTAGATCAAGTTTGGGATGAATATTTGGAACATCAACAAGTCTATGAGCAACAAAAATTAGATTTGGATGCAAAGGATCATAATGAATCTTATGAACATGAAGGATCAGATATGGGGTCTCATTTATTTCAGCATGGCAGTGCATTATTTTCATATTTTATTCTTCTTCCAATCTTGGAATTATTACATCATATTTTTCTACCATTGAAAATGCAGATGTATATGATATTGATTGTCATGAGAAATATTTTGCAGAGGGTGATGATTTTGTTTCAGAGGAAATATTGAATAAAGTTGTTGATATTGGAGATCAACCATCATCCTTGGCTTATCATGACCTTCAATATGATATATTCTCATGTTTTAGTCAAGCATTTTATTTGCATGTAGAAAACCGACATTTTGAAGAATATTCTCTAGCTCGTACATTTGAACCAAGAAAATTTCAAACAAAAATTTGGGAAGACAGTGAGGAAAATTATAAGAAATCAATGGAAGAATCTCCGAATTCCATTCTTGAGAATAAATCTAATATCAACAATGGAGTAGATCCAATACAAAGACATCCTTTTGTCTTGGATCAGCCGAAGATTTTTCATGAGTATCAATATCCAATAGCAACTTGGATGGAGTTTTCAATTTCCAAGATTTCAAATGCAATAGAATTCAGTGTGCTACCGATTTGCAGTTGTGAGCATATGTTCCTCATGAAAATATTTTTTCATATGTCATATTCCTCTCTCACTTTCTTATATAACTGCAAACAAAAAGTTCATTTAATCAATCTACTACTTGCATGGTTGAACTGGAAGTTTTTCTTTGCTTGATCAAGTAATTGATTTGATTAAAGTAGGAGTGTACATAAATAAGTTGATGTACGTGCATTTGGTCAAATTTTTCTTTCATTTTTGGAATAAATATTCCATAATCCCAATGGAGACAATATTCTACAGTTTCATTATTTTCATTTGATATCTTAGAATGCAGGATAAATGATCTGAAATAAAATAGGGATCAGAGCAGTTAAGAACATAACATGTTAGATATTAAAACCGATGAAATGGGAAAGGAAGGCATTGGTTTGCATGGTTATTAATGTTTTATCACAGAACATTATCCCCATAAGGATCTAGTGTTAGTCCCTAAACACACTACCACCTTTTACCCTTAATTTTTAGCCTATTTTATCAAAACCTATTCCTGTCTTCTTTATAAAAAAACATGTTCCCTCATAAGCCCAAGTTTTCTCAAGTTTCTTATACATTTCCTTTTGTCGATAATATAGGGTGTGATTTATTTGATTAGGTTTATTTTCATTTGATTCTTGTAATAGTGGATTGAATATTTTCATGATTTGGGTATGTCACATAAGAAATTTAGTCAAAATTTAATTTAAAAGGTGTCTTTTTCCAAAGTATAAAAAGTGGGAAAATTCGCTACAAGAATGTTTCCATTCTTGTAGAACCCAAAGGCATCATTGCTTTGATAAGGTTTTGATTCCAAAGATTGTTTTAGTTGTTACAAATTCATGCAGAAGGTCGTGTAAATTTGGTGGAATTTAATTAAACCTTATTAAAATGATGTTTCTCTCCAAGGGTATGTTCTAATGAACACTCATATGTACTTATTGATTTGATTCATCTGTTAGGACAAAATATCAAGTACTCAAGGTTATGAGTTAAATTTCTCCATAAAAAAATCATGGCCTAACATTATTTGCAATGAAGGAAACATTCTATGTTGGATACATGTGCAGGAATCTCTAGAAACCCAATTGAGTTGAAGCCCTAAGATTTGCAAGTTGACAGAGATTGCAGTTAGAATGATGGCACCCAAGAAAGGTGCTCAAGTTACCCATTTGGAACCAGTAGGGGTTGAATTGTCGGAAGCTTACCCTATGATTATGCAAAAATCCTTTGATGGAGGATGGTTCGAGTTCTGCTGCACTTTCGAAGGGCATCATGGTGAAATTTTGATGTTATTTGAAAAACAATTTAACGGGTTTCAAACTCAAGAGGGAAATGTATTAATTCACATTACAAAGCATTCAATAGGACAAGCATGTCACTTTCCTGTACAGGGTGAAAGATGGTGGAAGAAAAGTAAATTATCTACAAACCTATGCAATCAAATTTTGGTATCATAACATCATGATCCATATTGGATTCAAAGGATCTTGAAAAAGTGGTTAAAGGAAGAATGGAGGAATGTTTTGTCAATGGTCCAAAGCTACATAACTTGTGAAGGTAGGTTTTATACCATTCACTATTATCACATGCATTTTTTAATGCATTTGAATGGTGATATGAAAATGAATTTACCCTTTTTCCTGTTAAAAAGTTTGACCAAAATGAAAAAGAAAGTATAGAGTAATCCAAGAACTGATGATAAAAGTTTATTTCATCAAGAATTTATTAAAAGGATGGTTCTTTATGCATTGAATGAATTTCGAGTGTCCTAGAGACATTTTTTGACCTTCTTAGGGTTCGATGAATAAGGTTCAAATATACAAAAAACAACCTCTAATCAGAAACCTGGGATTTCAACAAAGAAGGTTGATACCTAGAAGAGTACTGTAGAATTGCAATAAATTTCACCTGTAGCTAGATAGACTAGATCCAACAAGAAAAAATGGTACTAGAACAAGAAGAAGAAGTCAAACAAAATCCTAAATCCTCTGTTTCAAAACATGATTTTATGTGTTATAACATATTTTATACAATCAAAATGGATAGGAAAAGGACAAAGCAATTACAAGAGGTGAAACTTGAACAAGAAATAAAGATCCATGATGTAAATGTTAACAATTCCCCACAAGTAAGATAGAGCAAAAGAAGCAAGGGTAAAAATCCTGTAAACTATCTCAACAAGCCTAAAACAAGAGCTACAAACAAGTTGAGACTTAATTTAAAGGCTCTGTTTAAACCCTATTTGAAGAAAGATAATCTAATCATTTTAGATGATGATATTACAGAGAAAATTCATAAGAAGACTAGAAAGGGGGGAAAACAACAAACAATGCCAAAAATCAAATCTTCTCATGCGTATGATGAACAAGACCTTACCTTAACTCCATAAATACAATAAATATTAGACTCATATATAGAGAAAACATATAGCCCACCTAAAATTGTGAGAGAATAAATCATTGAAAATACATCCTCAAAGGGGAACAAACATGAAAGGAAGAGAAAGAAACCTAAACAATCTATTGATCTAAATAGATTTGCATCTGAGTAAAATCAAAGTGAATATAGGAAAAAAATAAAGGGTGAAATTGGAAAACAAGGGACCGATGGGTTTCAGTTGGCCATTAAGGAATTAGAGCGGGAGAAAAGAACACTTGAGATTTACAATGCCAAATTGCAAGAAAAAGTTCAAAGGCTTAAAGAAAAGAACAAATTACATTATACTGGAGTAATGTGGTTCTTAAGACTAAGTTGAAACAAGAAAAACCTAGAGGTCAAGATTCTACTAAATGATAAAGGTTTCTTATGTTATATCACTACACAGGTGATCTCAAATTTTGATTCATGCCAACAGGAAATGATAGTTTTGGTAACCCTTCTTTTGACAAGATGATGAAGCAGTTTAAGAAGCTGAAGGACCTTTTTTCAAGCATGTACAAGTTCGAAGTTCATGCCTCCAACGCATCTACTTTGGATCATTTGTTTAAGATCATATGTTGCAGGTCAAGGATATCTTTGGAATTCTGATTTAGCCTTAGGATAAGATCTTTTTCCCTAAAATCTAGACTTTTGTTTTAATGCAATCAATGAAAGAAATGTAATTCCTATTTGTTTCCAGATATTAGGACTCAAACAAAATTGTATCTCAATTTTAGGATATGATGAAATCAACTCCGTGTATAAAGAGGAAATTAGTTGATAAAGTGAAGGTTCAAGTTTTATTATGCTAAAGGAAATATTGACCTAGATTGTAATACCTGGAATCTACTACATTTTGCACTCAATGGAAAAAGAATTATGATGGTTAGACTGTCTCATTCTTGTGTTAAATTTCTTCTATCTTAATTGAATGAATTTGAATCTTTTCTAGCGCATTTGATTTATCCTATTCATGTTGAATTCCAGTAAAGATTTTTCTATTTGCTCAATTGTTACAGGATTTTTTTTTTTTTTTTTTCTCTGAATGATATTTTTTATCAAGAGTCTTTTATATAAGTGAACAAATTGTAAGCTTGCAGTTTATTTTTCTTTTTTTTTAATATCCTTATCTACCTTATCAAAGTGAATGTCATTGACTAAGTGAATGTGGTGGAAACTTGACTTTGTTACCATAATCTTATGTTTCCTAATTGATTCACTTCTTGATCCATAAACCATTCTAAAACTAAAAACATACATACAAGCATAAACCATTGCAATAACTGAGGTTCCCTATCTTTCCCTTAGCAATAAAGGACAACTTTAGGGACTAACAAGAGTGTTAATATATGAAAACTCATATTTTTCATTCTTTAGCCATGCAATTGGATACCTTGCATATAAAAAATAAACAAGAGGAAGAAGAGAAGGCAATGACTATCTATTGTCCTAAATGCACTAAAACACACCCTAATAATGATTTCCCTCTAGACCTTATAATTGTTTGTGATATTTGTGGAGAAAATCATCAAATTAAAAAATTTCCTTCTTTTCCAGGATTGAAAGCTACATTTTGAGGAGTAGAGGAGAATGTGGAATCACTATACTTCATCAATCAAAGGTTAATTGGGGCACCAAGACCCTTCCAAATAGGTTTGAACTTCAATCTTGCTCAAATTTTTGGTGCATATAATACTCAAATGTATTAGCCATGGTATAATACCAATCCATCTCCTTGGAAAAATACAAATCCTTGGTAATATCAGGGACCTTCAAATGCTCCTCCATACCAATATTTTCCTAGCATATCGAAAAATCAAAATCCTCGGTGGAGTCAACCTCTACAAGGATGGAGGCCACAAAATTTTAAACAACCTGCATCAATGCCTTCTCCTCCTCAAAAGAAAAACACTACTCAAAATAGTTGTCCTCATATGAAACCTCAGCTACCTTCTCAACCTATTCCAACTCCGAACAATAAGTAAGTTCAACGTGTATACAAAAGTGAAACAACTTATCAGACTTATCCCTTAGAAGTACAAGAGATAAATCTTAGATTGGGAAAAATATTACAACAACAACCAAATCTCATAAAAGATGTATAATATGAGAAAGAAGATATTACCTTACCTCAACCACAAACTCCTCCTTACCATGAAATATTAAATGAAAAGAAAACTTATACATCTGAAGAGAAATAACTTTTAGGGGAATTTAAGAGTTTGTGTATAAAAATACCCCTCATACAAGCCCTCAAGGATGTACCTATTTTCAATAGGTTTGTCAAATAAGAGTACATTATAAGGCCAGGGAGGAAAATAAAATATGCCCCTACCATAAATGTTATAGGACAATTAGATGAACTTGTGCTTGAGAAGTTAATTGTACCTAAATACTTAGATCCAGGAAGCCCCCTAGTAAATGTTCACATCAACAAAACCTTGATCCAAAATACCCTCATAGACTTAGGGGATTCCATCAATATTATGACCAAATATACTTTGTTAAAATTCAAACTTCAAGGATCTTTGAGATATACTCCCACTCTCCTTCATCTTGCATATAGATCCACAATTAAACCTGAAGGGATAATAGAAGATGTCATAATCTATATTGATTCTTGGGAGTACCCTATTGATTTCTTAGTCCTTCAAACCAAGTCTCAATTCAATGGATACCCTCTTATTTTGGAAATAACTTGGCTAGCCACAACAAATGCATATATTGGTTGTAGGGAAGGAAACGTGACTATAAATGATGGCCTATCCCAAAAGCAAATTGTTCTTTATCCTCTTGTCCAACCCTTAATAATAGAAGACCTCCCTATACGGGTAGAGGAAGAAGCATATCTTAAACAAACAATTGGTTATCCCATCTATAGAATCAACACAACTTTGGCCAATAATACAATTGATGAATATACTTTCCTTGATTTTTTTCTAAAAAATCAATATCCAATTGATGTAAAAATAGAAGGGATAAATGATGAGAACATACATGAAACTTCCATTGAAGATAAAAATAATTATGGTCATGTTTTTCACTTCTGATATAGAATATCCTTCTGTCAAAACCATAGAGATCATCTCTACAAGAAGACGCAAAATCAGAAATAAACTTACTATTCAACAAGAACATAAATTATTAGATGTGCTTAAAAGAAATGTTGAATCTTTTGCATGGGATTATAAGGAAATGAAAG
The DNA here is from genome assembly GCA_032191745.1 of Picea mariana. NCBI lineage: Eukaryota > Viridiplantae > Streptophyta > Pinopsida > Pinales > Pinaceae > Picea > Picea mariana. Next base: position 496,608 of record JASDQU010099708.1, on the reverse strand, counting down.
GAATCCATCCTTCTATTTGTACTTGCCATATTTATATCATGAAAGACTACAAAATTGTTAGGAAGACCCAAAGGAGGATGAACCCTACAATAAAATACATAACTAAACAAGAACTTCAAAAGTTGTTTGATGTCGGATTCATATATCCATTCTCGGATAATGAATGGGTCTCTCCTCTAGTCGTTGTCCTAGAGAAAAATGGGAAATGGAGGATATGTGTGGATTAATGAGAGTTAAATAAGGTTACTAGAAAGTATTGTTTACCCTTACATTTTATTGACCAAGTCTTGGATGTATTAGCTGGGAAGGAATACTTTTCATTCCTTGATGGATTTAGTGGATACAACCAAATTCAGATCAGCCCTGAAGACTAAGAAAAAACCGCATTTACTTGTACCAGGGGTACATTTTCTTGAAAAGTATTACCATTCATCCTATGTAATGCCTCAACCACTTTACAAACATAAATACTCAACATCATTTCAGAACTCATCCATGGTAAAATAAAAACTCCCAACTTCTCCTGTATTGCAAGGTCCTAATCAGGCTCTTCCATTTCATATTCACACTGATGCATCAAACAAATATATAGAATAAATGTTAGGAAAAGATGAAGGTAAAAAGAATTATGCCATATATTTCATAATTAAGAATTTGGATGGTGCAGAACTAAACTACACTATTACAGAAAGGGAACTGTTAGTAGTAGTTCATGCTCTAAATAAATTCATACATTATGTTACAGAGTATAAAAAAATTTTACATAGAGATCATGGTGCCATTAGATACTTGATGAACAAACCCGAGATAAATGGTATAATGATTGATGATCAATTTATAGATGGCTGCCTCTTTTCTGTATCAACACAAAACCCCTGATTTGCTAAAATAAAAAAATATCTGACAACAAGAAAGTTCCCTCAATATTTCTCCTACAGAGAAAGATGCAATATTTTTCGTAAAATCTCAGCCTGTACTTGAGTAGTTGGTTAGCTATTCAAACTTTTCCCAAACCAATTCTTGAGGATATTCATAAGATAAGATGAGGTACATGATATTCTCTATTATTTTCATGATGAACGATGTGGAGGGAATTATCCAACAAAGAGGAAAACTTACAAGATCTTACAAGATGGATATTATTGACCGACCCTACAAATAGATGCTCAACAATAAACTTCAAATTGTGATGAATGTCAAAGAATGAGGAAGCTTGGAAAAATGAATGGGATTCCTTTGTATCCCCAAGTAGCATTGGAACCATTTGACAAGTGGGGATTTATAGGCCCAATTGATCCTCCATCAGAGAAAAAGAGGCACACATATTGATATGCACTAATTATTTGACCAAATGGGATGAAGTAAAAGATATGAAGGATTCCACATAAAAAAAAGGTAGTTTCATTCCTCCAAGAATGCATATTATCAAGGTTTGGTTATCCAATATAGATATTCATAGAACAAGGACATCAGTTTTCATCTAGACTTATTGAGGAAATCATGAATGAACACAACATCCGTCATAGGAAATAACCATCCTACCATACATAAGAAAATGGGAAAATTGAAGTCACCAACTAAGAGTTCGAGAACATCCTCACCAAAAAAATGAGCATGAATAAGAAAAATTGGTCAAAGAAACTCACAGAAGCAACATGGACATACAAAATCAGATGGAAGACTACCACTAGGATCACACACTTTGAGTTAGTTTGTGGTAAGAAATCCATGCTCCCTATTGAATTTGAATACCATAAATTAAGGACATCAGTTGAATTAGACATGGATTTACCATCTGCACAAATATAAATACTGAGTCAACTAAATTCCTTAGATGAGTACAAAATGCAAGCACTCTTCAATAATAAAATAGTGAAAAAACAAAGAAAATATTGGCATGACAAGAAAATTAAGCATAACAAGTTCAAAGAATGAGATTGGGACATCTTATATGATTCAAGATTCAAATAATTCAAGGGGAAGATGATGACCAGATGGTTAGGGCCTTACACCATTGAAAAATGCTATGATAATGGTTAAGTATAGATCAGAACCATTGATGAAGAAAGAATTCCCTTGCTAGTAAATCGATTTAGGTTAAAATTTTACAATAATCCAATGACAAGGGAAGAATTCATGACAACAATAAAAAAATATCTAGATGTGATTGATAACAAAGATGCTCTCAATCCATCCAAATAATGAGATATAAAAAGAAAATAAAAAGGAATAAAACTCCTAGATGAAAAACTCCCTGAGGCATCTAGGACAGATATGTGGGTGAAAACCTCCAATGGAGGCAGTCTCAGATGTGAGGAATAAAAGAAATATCTTCATCAATAAAACATCCCAGATGCTTGATAAGGCAAGGTATTGGTGAAAACTAATAATGGCACCTTTTCCTTGAGGAAAAAAAAAGAAAAAAAGGCAAAATAGAAAACGAAAAAGAAAAAAATAATAAATATTTTAGAATACTAATGTTTTGTTTTGCAGGTACCCATCACTTCATTTTCCACAACCATTTGCACAAGAAGGAAATCAACAAACAATCAACAACAAATAAATAAAGACAATAATCATTTTCAATTTATTTTCTTTCATCATCCATACATAACACTTTCCATCATTTTCATTCATAAATCCTTTTTATTTCCTTTTTCTCATTCACCAATACCACTTTCTATATTCAACATTTTACATTTTACCTTTTGTTTCAATAAAATAAACCTACAGGGTTATCCTACATATTTCTACAAGATCATTTTATAGGATTCTATAGGATCAACCTACAACATGATATCTACAATTAATGACAAGCATTCAAGGGTTAATAAAAACATCAACAATCCAATTTTTAATATCAAAAAAATCACAAGCTTCCCCGACCATTTCTACGTCATATACAACCATTGGGACAAAAAAATCACATTTCTACAGGATACTTTGTTTCTTGTAGAAAATATTCATCATAAAAAGCTATAGCTCTACATGATGCTTTGTATCCTGTAGAACTCTCGAAAGCCATGATATTTGAGATTTCTCTATGAAATAAAGTTGTAGCACCCATCTCGATGAGGACGTATTCAACACCAATATTAAGAAGGGGACATGAACATCATCAAGTAACCAATCACCCACTGAATGAAAACCAACAAAACAATCTTCCATTTCTCCAGCCACATCTAGACACAAAATTAGATGCATGCAAACGTAAAATAGGTAAAATATTCATATTTTCACTTAAACATTCATTAAGCTACATGAAATTATATACATTCCTATTTTATATGGTTAAACCATGTATAAAAATTATAATATGGTGGTGAGAATGAGGACATCCACTCATCTTGTTAGTTGGGGGGTGTTAAGAACCAAACATCAATATAGCATAGAAAAACCTCAGGAAAAGTACTCAACGCCTTGAAAAAGAGATAATTTCAGATAGTAAGCCTCTTCGAGGGGGAAACCTCCTTTTACCCCACTTAAATGTTCAAGTACAAGATGATTCAAAATGAAAATGTCTCCTTGGTATATATAGGAGACTAGGATGTATAATTACAACTAATGGCCTAAAGCCAACATAAATAAAATAACATTACTAATCTAATATGCCCCAATTAAGGGGTAGTGGGCCAATATTAGGGCTTAACATGCCCCTCCCCTTGAGACAAGTGTTGTCCACAATGCTTGAGTAACTCTGGATGCTTCTGTATAAAAGACTCATCTTCCCAAGTGGAATCTTCAGCTGGTAGTTTCCTCCATTTAATGAGATACTCTAAAATGGATCTATTCCTCAGTTGGTGAATTCTTGTGTCAGTGATGGATTCAAGCTTCAATATGATTTTTCCTTCCTCGTCAAGTTCTGGCAATATATTTTGAACTAGGATCTTGTCGCCTATAACTTTCTTTAAGCATGAAACATGGAAAACTGGGTGTACTCGTGAAGATGCAGCCAGCTCCAATTTGTATGCCATAGTACCAATCTTTTGCAACACCTTATAAGGGCCATAGTACTTTGGTGATAATTTATTATCCTTCTTGGCTTTCTTGAGGGACATCTATTTGTATGGTTGTAGTCTTAAAAATACCCAATCCCCTACTTCAAAACTTCTTTCACTACGATGTTGA
>JASDQU010099708.1:373035-397487 GCA_032191745.1 Picea mariana | reverse complement strand
GTTGTGCTCACTCTTGAGAGTGGAAATGGACTCAATGGAATGACTTCCATGGGTTTTGGTTGTTCTTTCTCTTTCACTAGATTCTCCATATCAGCTTCCATTTCTTTCAATTGTGCATTCTGCTCCATGATCAACTTAATCATCTCATCATTTTCTCCTTCTGTCTCTGCTATTTCCTTTGCCTATGAGTCTACTATTGGTGGTAGCTTCAATTTTTTCCTCAAAGACACTATGTCGGCATTTTTCTTCTTGATCATCTCCTCGACTGCTTTCACATTCAAGGGATCATACCCAATCTTGAGGACCAGTTCCTCTAGCGTCTTAATCCTATTATCCTTGGCAAAGGATAATATTTTCTCCAACTTCAACTGCGTCTGGACGTTGTTTAGAGACACTTGTAACCTAGAGGTAGTAGTGGAAGCATGTGCCAACGTGGAGAAAACCATTTCTCCAGTTTGCCTGTGCAAATCCATTTGATCAGCTGGATGCATGTCCTTAGTCTGGAATTCAAAAGTTGCCCTTTTGTAATCAGTGATTACCTTTGGGTTTGGTACCTGTGCTTAGAGGAATGCCATGTGCATTCTGCCCTTCTCAGTGTCGAATGTCGATAACAGCCTGTGTTGTGCAGTCAACGTCTGCTTCCATAACTAGGCGTATGTGCTGCTGGTCAAAGTCTGATTCTTTTTCTTGAACAAATCGTATTTCTCAAAGATACTCAGCTTCGGTCCTATCTTGCCCAGCTAGATGATTGGTGGAGTAGCCATAAGCTTCTTTGGTAATATTGTGGTTATGATCTGCTTGCTACTTGTACTGAGGAGTGACCTATCAACCTCCGTCATTGTAGTGGATGGAATCATCTTTTCTCCAGCTGGGTCAGGAGATGGAATGGCCTTTGGCCTCTTGGTATGCAGTCAAAATTCTTCTGATGACACTTCAGTGATAGGAGGTGATAGATCCTACCTAGGCCTTTTCTCCTTTGGAGCCTGTGGTGTGGTTGTCTGTGATATAGTGATCGAGAGGTCCTATTTTTCTATCTCAACCAAAGTATTTGGCTCCCATTCTGTCTCGTTTGCAAATTTTTCTACCTCAGGCCTAGATATGTGAACATATGGGATATTCTTGTTTTTATTCTCATCTTGRAAATTATCCCGCACGGATCATAGTGCCATGTGAAGCTAACAAAGAATTTCATTTCCTTTAGCAGTTTATCTGCTTCCTCCACGGCACCTCGACTGTTGCAGATGAAAGACTGAATCTKCCCTTTGATTCTAAGTTGTTGCTTCTTCTTCAAAGACACAAAGTGAATATCATCCGAGTTTATCATCTGCCTTATGTATTCCAGGGAAAAAATTCTGTCAGGTAAGTATTTGGGTAGTTTATATGGGGCCAAATCGCACCCATAGAGTCTGATCTCAGTGTGATTTTGGTACAAGTACCAATGACCAGTCTTTGTATGGTCCGAGAGATGTAGGATCCTCTAAAATTCATCATTAATTCTGGGTTCAGGTCTACCACTAAGCATACTCACCACTAGGTGGTAGAACTGATCGATGAACTGCTTGAAACTGAATTCCATGGAGTTATGTTTGAGTAGGGAAGTCCATGTGGTTACTACCTGGGGTCTGCCATCTCCGTCTATCTTCTGCATAGAAAAAGCAATTTTTTCCGCTTGGAAGAAAATGAACAGGTATTCCAGTATTGAAGAATACCAGAACATGCCTTTTGTGGAAAAATTGATGAATTGCTTGTGAATGTTGTCCGCCAGGAATGTGCTGAAGTCCAATTGTGTTGTGGGTTTCTGATCGGTGGAGAAAATAGACAAAAATTCCAGAATGGGTTCATCTACCCATTGATCTAAAAAATAACCAAGCAAGGTGCATAGCGACGTGATAACCTGGTTTCCTTTTGTTGAGAACATGGAGGAAGGATAAGGGGGGTTTGTAGTGGGGAGATGAGCGGATTGTGGAAGAAAAAGCTCAAAAATCTAATCTCTTTGAGGAAACAACAACTTCTGGTATAACTTTGAGATGATCTCGAGGTTAAAAGGCGAGGTGGAGTCGACTCAGGATATCTGCATCATTTGGTCGATGGTTTCTGGCGTGATGAGGAAAAGGATTTCCATGAATGAGGGAAGAATGGATTTTTTCTTGGTGATATAGTGGTCTTGGCACTTGAGGGAAAATTCTGGGAAGTGGTGAATCTAGGGGAAGAGATATAAGGGTAGGTTGGACTCCCAGAGTCCAATTTCATCACTCTGGTCTAGGAAGACTTCTTTAAGCCATGACTGTAGGTATGCGAAGTCAAAATAACACTTTGTGTCTGCGATTAAGTAGTCTTTGTCGGCTAGAGGAATCCTGTCGAGGTCAATAGGAGGCGGGAGAAAAGGATTCTCCCCACCTTCTTTTTGTTTTGACTTTGGCGCCATTACTGTAACAATACCTGCAAATAAAACAAAGTTAGCGGGGATGAATGTAGATGTGGGCAACTGACTGTAATGGAGAGGAAAACGAGATAAATTATCTGGTGCAATGAGTAGGTAAATGGTGAAGGAATGAAGAATGAGGGTAATTTTGAGTAAACAGGTATCCATTGGGTGTGGGAGACAAGTCAACTAGTTAACGAATAAGTTAGCTAGTAATAAATAGCCAACGGGTCATTTAGAACGTGAGATGGAAGGTGACAATGACTGAAAGATATAGATGAGTGACATGGTGGTTATCGATTGGGGGAAAAAACCATGGTGAGAGGACTTTCCATGGGTGAACGAGGGAGAAGTATTGATGGAGTTACAGGATGTGACTCGTATGGAAAGGTGGATAATGATGTCACGAGGTGATGAGGTATGTCAGATAGTAAGAGGCGGTGGGATTCAGGACTAGTAGATTCATGCCATGTATAGATAGGGGGCCTGCCAGAGTAAAATTCCATTCCGGACCCCCCCCCCCCACCGTTAAAGGTAGATCAGTTGGGGGGTTCCGAAAAATACCTTGAGTCATCGATATATGTTCTTTCCTTTCGATCGCAGATCTGTGTGCGATCTTTAACACACATTCTGGACCCCCCCCTCCATTAAAGGCAGAACGGATGGGGGGGTCCGGAATCCATTACCAACCATAGATCTAAGCGTCGAAACTTGGGCCGTTCAGATGCGCCCAAGTTTCGACGCTTAGGATAAGTGCATATCGTGGGTTTTTCCCAAGCTTTCATATGTTTATATCACCAAAGGGTTAGACAACCAACTTTTTAAGCATCCAAGACATGGTCCAACATTGATCATCGAGTTGGTTTTATTGAAATAAAGAAAACTACCCTATGTTCTAACCTAACTTCCTATGACAATTAGCCCAGATTAAACTGTTGGGCTAAGAAATTAATCTATCCTGGGGCTATCTGACCAAGATTAGGAAATCTAGCTAGATTTATTCACTAACTAACCTAGATCACTTGGCTAAGATTAAACAGTTTAGACAAGCTTATTCACTATTCCTATCAACATCAATTTAAAAGAACTTGGCCATGCTTGAAAGGTATGGACCAAGTCAGTGTTATTACATGGGGCTGTAATTGAAATTCTTTTATGCCCTCTTTTATTCTTTTTCTTTCTTTTTCTTGTCTTTCTTTTCTTTTTCTTTCTTTTCTTTTTTCTTTCTTTTATTTTTTCTTTCTTTTTCTTTTCTTTTTCTTTTCTCAAATTATTTGCAGAATGAAAAATCATTTGATAAACAAAAACACTAAAGAGATAACATTTCAGTCACCAGTTGATCCTATAAATTATAGGGTTATAATAGCGGCTCCACCTAGGGATGGTACTCTCCTTGTGAAGTGCCAAGAATCCTGATTCCTGATGTTCTGAAACTTTCTCCATAGTCACCTTTGTTGCTTGATTGGTTTTATTTCAAAAAATTGGAAGACTATGGTCAGTGGCTTAGGGCCTTCTCTCCGGGCTTCAACCATCTAACCAAAGTTATTCACTCAGAAATTTGCAAGAAAAATAAAAATGGTTTGTACAATGGAAAGTGTGACTTCAGGTCCCTACTGAGGCGGTGAATAATGCTTCAACATTCTGCCATTTATGGGTCCTCCTGGCAGATCTGTCCCATCACTGTTTTTGAGCAAGAAGGCATTATTCCCTCTGAATGCTTGAATCATGTATGGTCCCTTCCACAGACTATCGAATTTTACATGCTTTCCCTTGTCTTCATTTCAGGAATCCCATCTCAGCACCAAATCTCCTAGCTCGAAATCATCCTCCTTGGTTCTTTTGTCAAAAATATTCTTAATGCTTTCTTGGACTACCTGAGTCTTGTTGTATACTTCTTCCCTAGACTGCTGCAAATGGATCATCTGGTTGATCCTTATTTGGGAGTCGTTCGACTCGGCTTGCATGTCTTGTAGCAATTTCATGACAGTAAATCCTAAGGAAGTGGGAAAGACTACTTTTGTGCCATAGACCAGCTGATATGGTGACATACCGATTGACCTTTTCGTGGTTAGTCTGTCGGCCCATAGTGCGAAAACCAACTTGTTAAGCCATGAATTTTTGTTTTCTTGCAAAGTTTTCTTGATAATGTTTACCAGGGTTTTATTTGATGATTCCGCCAGCCGATTTCCCTGAGGGTAGTAAGATGTGGAATGTCCCAAACCAATATGATACTGGTTGCAGAAATCTATGAGTTTCTTAGATCGAAAAGCAGCTGCATTGTCAGTTATAATTTTTCTAGGAGATCCAATACGGGACAAGATATTATTTTCAAGAAATTTAATAATGATAGAATCAATGGCTTGCCTACTTGGTACTGCTTCGATCCATTTTGTAAAATAATCCATGGCAGTAAGAATCCACATGTGCTGGCCTGAAGAGGGAGGATGTATTTCTCCAATGAAGTCTAATCCCCATTGCTAGAAAGGGGCCTCAACGGAGATTGGTTTCAGGGGTAGAGGAAGAAGTTTCCTTTTGCCTTCAAATAGCTGACATTGATGACACGAAGTCACTTTATGATGTACATCAATGAATAGAGTTGGCCAATAGAATCCAACTCTAAGGATTTTGTTGGCTATGGTGTTCCAACTCAGATGGCCACCATAGCATCCTGCATGAAAATCCTGTAGTACTTTGTTAGCTTCATCCTTCAATAAACAATTTAACAAAATACCTCCAGGATCTTTCCAATACAGATTGCCTTCTAGAATGAAAAAATTTAATGCTTTCAATTTCAAAAACCTAGCTTTAGTTTTGGTCATACCAGGGGGAGCTTGTAAATTATGCAAGACAAATATCAGGTTTGTGTACCATGGAGAGTTGAGAAATACCTCTCTCATGCTTGGAGTCACCTGCTCACCCTGTTCATCTACTGTAGCTAAGAAATTAATGTCAAGAGCATGGAAATTTGATTCAGCCATTAACTTTGCTAGACCTTGAACTTTAATCAGTTTAGTAGGCTTAATCTATATGTCATACTCTAGAATGATAGCAATCCATTTTCCTCTCCAGCCGTCCAGATTGTCCTGGGTTAAAATGTCTTTTACTACCGCATTCGAAACATATGCAATGGTGTGGGAATGGAGAATGTATACTCTAAAATATTTTATGGCTTTCACCAAGGAAAAATCTTGTTTCTCCATTATTTTATAATTCAAAGAAGCATATCTTAAAGATTTACTGAAAAAGTCTATGGGCTGTTCATACCCTTCGCTATTTTTCTATAGTAATACTGTTGCAATGGTATGTTGAGAGGCGAAAGAAAAAAGATAAAAATCTTTTGTGAAGTCAGGATTGATCAAGACTGGAGCTTGCGTGAGTGTGCGTTTGACTTGTTCAAAAGACTACTTGGACTCGGTGTCCCATTTTATTTGTGTGTCCTTTTTTAACATGTTTGTGATGTTATTGAGAAGCTCAGCCAGGTTGGGTATGAATCTTCCCAGAAAGTTTATTTTTCCAATAAAAGACTATAATTATTTGCTATTTCTTGGGTGTTCTAATTTCTGAATGGCCTCTATTCTACTGGGGTCTATTTTAATTCCATCCTTAGAGATTATGTGCCCTAGAAGTTTACCTTCCTCTAATATGAAAAGGATCTTCTTAGGATTCAAAGAAATCCCAAATTTCCTGCATTTCTCAAAAACTCATCTGAGATGTCATAAGTGCTCGTCATCAGATTGGGAAAGCACAGTTACATCGTCCAGATAGATGACAATAAATTTGCCAAGTTATTCCACAAAAGCGATGTCCATCGCTCACTGGAAAGTGGCCCCAGTGTTCATCAACCTAAAAAGCATTTTCACATACATGAAAGTACCCCATGGTGTTGTGAATGCGGTTTTCTCTTGGTCATGTGGGTGAACGAGGACCTGATTATAACCTGAGAATCCATCTAGTAAAGAAATTCGACTGGATCCGACTACCCTTTGTAATATGTGGTCCATTTTTGGTAATGGGTAATTATCTTTTAGAGATACCTTATTCATATTTTGAAAATTGATGCAAAGCCTGATTTCTCCGGATTTCTTTCGTGTTGGGACCAAATTTGAAACCCATTTGGAAAATCGTAACGGGACTATGATTTTAGCATCGTACATTTTTTTGATTTCTTTTTCTATCAGGGGAAGTAGCTTGGGATTGATTCTCCTAAGTTTCTGTTTGAACGATTTTTGATCTTCTTTTATTGGAATCCTATGTTGTACGATGCTGGTGTCATAAGCTTTCAAGTCCTCGTAACCCTAGGAAAATACGTCTGAATATTCCTTGAAAAGATCAATGTATTTGAGTTTCTGCTCAGGGGGTAATGATATGGAAAGTTTCACCATCTTGGGTTTCTCTTCTGTCCCTATATTACAATCTTCTACTTCTTGACCACTGGCTTCAATTTTCAGTTTTTTAGCTACATCATTAAAATCAAATAGGTCTTCTAAAGGAACTAAACCCCTAGGTAAAATGTTACTTTTTAAATGCAGAACATCATCTTCTATCTCATCCTCACCTAACTCCCCTAAATCTATCTTATTTACACTATCATTTCCAAAATAAGGTCTTTTTACATTTTCATCTTCATTTTCTAAGTCTATGTTTGTACATTCGAAATTATTTTTACATTGTAGAAAATATTCAATTTGATCATCATTACCAAATACCTGCCAGTATCTGATGTTGTCTAGAATAGTTGGTCTGTACTTCACCTCTACCATGTATGGGCAAGTGGAACAAAAAGGTATTTTGGATGTGGTTGCTAACATAGCTAACCCATCCGCTAAAATATTATGTCCCCTAGGCATCACTTGCAAATCAACTTCAGTGAAACATTTAAGGGCATCCAGAACAACATTCCTATAAGCTCTAAGACGGGGATGTTTTGCTGCATACTCACCTTTAATTTGCTTTATTATTAACTCATAATCACCTCTTACCATAATTTGTTTGGAACCAACTTTCTTTAAAAGTGTCAGACCAAGCATCAAGGCTTCATACTTGGCAATATTGTTAGTGCATTGAAAATTTAATTTGTAAGAATGGTGTTCCGAATACCTGGATCTATGATTGTGCAACCAAACTCCTGCTCTAGCTCCTTCTTTGCTTACAGCTCCATCAATGTCCATGCTCCAGAAATCTGCTGGCAATTCTTCCGTTATCACATTTTTCTTTCTTTCTGCCTCGGTGATTTCTTGGTCTTCATCTGGACCAAATGTATCTTCTTCCAGCTGAGTGATTTGTTCTCCCGTATTGCCATTATTGTATAGGATAAATGAGTCAAGGTCAGAATGTGCAGAGTACATAGGATAGTTATGTGGTTTTTCTTGGCTGCTAACCATGTATTTCATCAATGTTTCTCTGTATAGTCTTCTTTGTTGCCCAAAAACTGGGACAGTGGCATACGACATATCCAGTTGCAAAGTACCTTTGAACTTGCCCCCCCAAGACTGGGACAACAACATACCATATTTTGGGGGAATGTCTGCAACCACAACATCCATGACCATGCTTTTTGCGGGAATCTGAACTAGGGTGATACACAGATCCTTGATCAAACCAATACATCTAACTTTACTGGAGTCAAAAGAGTGTAAGTCCTTGTAAGGTCTGGTAACCTCAAGTCCCAGTTTTTCCATCACTACTTTAGGCATCAGATTATGGGAAGCACCCAGATCTAACATAGCATTATGCAGAATCAGGTCGTGTATATTAAGGCTGATGTAAAAAGGAGCGACAACACCATTGTCGGTCTGACCATCCACTTTAGGTCCGAACAGGAGTTCAGGTTGATCATCTATAAGGTTTATAGTATCTGAATGATTCGTTGATCCAATGGTTAAGACCTTCGTGCATATATTGGGTTCAATGCTCAGTGCTTTGATCACCTGTGACCGATAAGCGTCTTTTCTCATCAACTCGAAAAGGGGATTGGGAATTTTTACTTTGGCTAATTCCCCTTCGAGGATGAATGGTGTAGGTACTCTTCTTTGGCTCAACAATTCCGATTTGTCCACCAGACTCTTCTGGCTAGAAGTATTTGGTGGGTTAGTTGACGAAACCTCAGTCTGCGATGATCTTTTTAGAATAGTAAGGTTTCTTTTTGCTGGAACTTCAACATTACCTTTATCAGGGCTCTTCTTGGTAGAAGGCTCAGGGGATTTTTGGGTTTTGACTATCTTCTTTGTTTTGATCACCTTTTTTGGAGAACTTCCATCTATCTTTTTACTTCCCAGATTGTATTGCCGGTGTACCTCCAAAATAGAATTTTCAAATGTCTGTTGTTCAGCGTCTTCAACTTCTTCACTTACCTTTGTTTGAGAGAGAAGAAAAAGTTATTGCTCTTCCTAGGTAAGGAAAATAGATTCATTATCATGAATTCCCATGAGGTTTATGTGAGTATCCTCCAGTTCTTCAATTACTTCTTCTCCTTCGTCAGCATAATTTTCTTGTAGGGGACATATGATCCATTGATCAGGACCTCTCTATTCTCTTTGATCCCTAGGATCTCTCTGCTGGAATTTCATTGTACAGGTTATTAAAATCGGTGCAATAATCTTGCACTATCTCACCTTGATTTCTTCTGATGTTTTCGTATTCTGACAAGATTTGGAGAGGGTTTTTCTTTACATCCCATATATCTATAAAACTTCTTTGAAATGTAGTAAGGTCGAGCACTAAGGTAGAATGTAAACCTTTATACCATTTCTTAACGTCACCTATCAAACTTTGTGCAACCAATCTCATTTGAACATCATCATCATCTACTTCCTGCAGGTCAAAATAATCATTCATTTTATCAACGTGTTGTTGGGTGCTCAAGGGTCCTATTCCATCAAACTATGGAAGTCTCGTTTGATAGTCCTGGGGCATAGCATGAAGGGGTGCGACCAACACTAAGGGAGCATATCTGGCTGCCATGATAAGCGAAGGAGGTGGGACGGCAATGTGGGTGATAGGTGGGGTGGTGACAGAAGATGAGGATGAGGAGGGGCTAGCTGGCACAGAGTGGGTGGTTTGAGGTTTAGCAGTGGGAGATAGAAATTCAGGAGTCTGGGGTTGCAAGATGGTTGGGTCTAGGACAGTTTCAGCCACAAAGCTATCATATTTCGTTCTAAATAGGCTTTGTTTGAAAAGGATGTCAAAGTCAAGATCCTGAAGAGCAACAATCTCCTCTGGAAGAGAAGGGGAATTCTGAAGGGGATTATGACTTACTGAACCTTCAACAATGGCCTTTTTCCTGAGTAATTGTTCTGGATTATCAATTGCTATCGCAGGTTCTGGGTCTGGGTGAGATCGAGTATAAGATCTTTTGGGAGCCAGATTTCTTTTTGATTTATATATATATATATATATATATATATATATATATATATACTTTTTAGTTTTACAAATCTGAAAATAATATGTGCAGGTTTTTAACAAGCTCTAAACATTACTTCTTCCTCAGATTTGCAATATTTTAGAAGCAAACTGTTCTTCCAGGGAAAAGAAGACATGAGGTTAAAATTTGTTCAGTTCTGTCCCCAATGGAGTCACCACTATGTTAACACTCTGTAAATTTCCTAGAGGTTGTCGAAAAAGAAGAAATCTATGTGAGGTAACTTTATCCAACCACTTCGAAGCTAGGATCTAGCCCTACCAGCTTCAGAGAGGGATCTCTCTGTAAGATTTAGATATGTTTCAAATTTAAAATATTAGGCTAGGTAAATAAAATATGTTTGTTTTGTTTGTTGTAGTTTTCGTTGGGTTGGTTGAGAGAGCTTTACACATCCATTGGGCTATGGGGTCTATATCATGAAAATAAAATCTAAACCAAAAAACAAAGAAACTTATCACAGGGTGAGATAATGTAATCACTAGATTCTTTTAGCAGCATGAATGAGGAATAGCAGAAAAGGTGAGAATGTCAATTACAACAAACAAGCAATTAAGAATTTCTTTATCGTAAAATCAGAAGATACAACACTAAAATCTTTAAAGTCATAAACAGGGTATACGAAGATAAATCCTGCAATGCTCATTACTTCCAGAGACTAGATTTAGAAAACAGTGCGATAACTAAGTGAGAATAACATTTAACTTAGAAAGGAAAACATCACCAATGAGTACACTCAAGAATCATGTGAAAATGCCTCTTTTTATTAATGGAAGATCTCTTTGAAAAATATTATAGTCTGATAAATCGCATGGCGTAAATATCAACCCTCAATACTTTGAAAAGTGAAGTATTTATAACCCAAAACTACAAACGATTCTGTCATTAAAGATCAGGATGTGGTAAATCTATTTTTAGCTTAACTAACTTAACAAATTACAAAAATCTAGGAAACTATTTGGTGATGTGCCAAAACTTCATGTTGTTTTCTGGGTGAACCGTTGGTGAGGCCTTTGCACAACCTTGTCTGACTGAATAGCTGACTAGGTTGGGACAACTCATCGACTACTCAATCAGGTCGCAAAGCTCTTCCCATCAAAGATGACTTAACGCTGACTTTGAGTAATCTTCGGTAGACTTCATCCATGTCTATGTACTTGGAAAAATTAGGATTGGTGATGAAGATGTACCAGATCTCAGGATGTATGCTGATGTCCAACTGAAGTGCATCTAGGAATGCCTTGCTAGTGATACTGCCTTGAATTCCTAAAAATTTCGAACTATCCTTAGCCACATCGACTAGTCTCTTTTTGTAATCTGGGAGTGTCATCAATTTGTCATTTATCACCTTCAAACCAGGAAGACCTTTCTTCTGTAGGGCCTCAATCTTCCTGAAGAACCTTTGTAACCCTAGGTCCATAGTCTAAACCTTTTCTTCCAGCTCCAACATTAGTCCTCTCTTGGTTAAGACTCTCTTGACCTCAAGGATGGTCTCCATTCTATCCTCAATTCTCAGCTCTTCCAGCTCCTCTCTGGTTTTAGAATTCATGAATTTGATGATTTCATTAGCCTGTGTGGGCATCTCTCCTAGTTATGATATAATACTCTTGATGTCTTGTTTACTTCTCTGCACCAATTCATTTTTCTCAAACATAATCTGTATCATTGGCCATATTTCATTCATAGACTTGGTGATATTTGTGCAGACACTTTCTTTGACTTCATCTAGTGTTTTTCCTGCCACCGTTTTCTTCTGAAGCTACTGCAACTCTTGTTTGAGCTGGTTTGACATTTTTTTTTCCTTGGAGTAGCTGGTTTGGTAAGAATATTTGAGTTCCTGAAGGTTCTCAATCTCCTTTTTGAGCCTCCTAATCTCTGTCTCCTGCAGGTTCATCTCTTCCATAGATTTATCCAATTCAACCGCCTTTTCCAGAGACGTCAGTGGATTTGTCGATGGAACTTTTGCTAGTGATGTTGTGCTCACTCCTGAGAGTGGAACTACACTCAATGGAATGACTTCCATGGGTTTTGACTATTCTTTCTCTTTCACTAGCTTCTCCATCTCAGCTTCCATTTCCTTCAATTGTGCATTCTACTCCATGATCAACTTAAGCATCTCATCTTTTTCTCCTTCTGTCTCTGCTATTTCCTTTGCCTGTGAGTCTACTGTTGGTGGTGACTTCAATTGTTTCCTCAAAGACGCTATATCGACATTTTTCTTCTTGATCATCTCTTCGACTACTTTCACATTCAAGGGATCATACCCGATCTTGAGGACCAGTTGCTCCAGTGTCTTAATCCTATTATCCTTGGCAAAGGATGATATTTTCTCCAACTTCAACTGCATATGGATGTTGTTCAGAGACACTTGTAACCTGGAGGCAGTAGTGGAAGCATTTTCCAACGTGGAGAAAACCATTTCTCCAGTTTGCCTGTGTAGATCCATTTGATCAGCTGGATGCATGTCCTTAGTCTAGAATTCAAAAGTTTCCCTTTTGTAATTGGTGATTATCTTTGGGTCTAGTACCTGTGCTTGGAGGAATTCCATGTGCATTCTACCCTTCTTAGTATCAAATGTCGATAGCAGCCTGTGTTATGCAGTCAACGTATGCTTCCATAAATGGGCTTATGTGCTGCTGGTCAGAGTCTGATTCTTTTTCTTGATCAAATCGTATTTCTCAAAGATACTCAGCTTTGGTCTTGTCTTGCCTGGCTGGTTGATTGGTGGAGTAGCCATAGGCTTATTTGGTAATACTGTGGTTATGATCTACTTGCTACTTGTATTGAGGAGTGACCTATCAACCTCCGTCATTGTAGTGGATGGAATCGTCTTTTCTCCAGCTGGGTCAGGAGCCGGACTGGCCTTTGGCCTCTTGGTATGCAGTCAAAATTCTTCTGATGATACTTCAGTGACAGGAGGTGACAGATCCTGCCTAGGCCTTTTCTCCTTTGGAGCCTGTGGTGTGGTTGCCTGTGATACAATGACCGGGAGGTCCTGTTGTTCTGTCTCAACCAAAGTATTTGGCTCCCATTCTGTCTTGTTTGCAAATTTTTCTACCTCAGGACTAGATACGTGAACATATGGTATATTCTTATTTTTTATCCTCATCTCGGAAATTATCCCACACGGATCATAGTGCCATGTGAAGCTAACAAAGAATTTCATTTCCTTTAGCAGTATGTTTGCTTCCTCCCCCGCGCCTCGAATGTTGCAGATGAAAGACCCAATATGCCCTTTGATTCCGAGCTGTTGCTTCTTCTTCAAAGACATAAAATGAATATCATCTGAGTTTATCATCTGCCTTATGTATTCCAGGGAAAAAATTCTGACAGGTAAGTATTTGGGTAGTTTATATGGGGCCAACTCGCACCCATAGACTCTAATATCAATGTGATTTTGGTACAGGTACCAATCACCAATCTTTATATGGTCTGATAGATGTAGTATCCTCTAAACTTCATCATTAATTATGGGTTCAGGTATGCTGCTGAGCATACTCACCACTGGGTGGTAGAACTGATCGATGAACTGCTTGAAACTGAATTTTGTGGAGTTATGTTTGAGCAGAGAAGTCCATGCAGTTACTGCCTGTGGTCTGCCATCTCCGTCCATATTCTGCATAGAAAAAGAAAATTTGTCAGCTTGGAAGAAAATGAACAGGTATGCCAGTATTGAAGAATACCGGAACATGCTTTCTGTGGAAAAATTGATTAATTGCTTGTGAATGTTGTCTGCCAGGAACGTGCTGAAGTCAAATTGTGTTGTGGGTTTCTCATCGATGGAGAAAATAGACAAAAATCCCAGAATGGGTTCATCTACCCATTGATCTGAAAAATAACCAAGCAAGGCACATAGCGACATGATAACATAGTTTCCTTTTGTTGATAACATGGAGGAAGGATAAGGGGGGTTTGTAGTGGGGAGCTGAGCGGATTGTGGAAGAAAAAGCTCAAAAATCTGAGCTCTTTGAGGAAATGATAGCTTCTGGTATAACTCTATGATGATCTCGAGGTTACAAGGCGAGGCAGAGTCGGCTCGAGATATCGGCATCATTTGGTCAATAGTTTCTGGCGTGATGAGGAAAAGGATTTCCCCGGACGAGGAAAAAATGTCTCTTTGCTTGGGGATATAGTGCGCTTGGCACTTGAGGGTGAATTCTTGGAAGTGGTGAATCTTGGGAAAGAGATATAAAGGTAGGTTGGACTCCCAGAGTCCAATTTCATCACTTTGGTCCAGGAAGACTTATTTAAGCCATGACTGTAGGTCTGCAAAGTCGAAATAACACCTTGGTGTCTGTGATTAAGTAGTCTTTGTTGGCCAGAGGAATCCTGTCAAGGTCAACAGGAGGCGGGAGAAAAGGATTCTCCCCACCTTCTGTTCATTTTGACTTTGGTGCCATTACTATAACAATACCTGCAAATAAAACAAAGTTAGTGGGGATGACTGTAGATGTGGGCAACTGACTGTAACGGAGAGGAAAACGAGATAAATTCTATGGTGCGATGAGTGGGTAAATGGTGAAGGAATGAAGAGTGAGGGTAATTTTGAGTAAACAGGTATCCATTGGGCGTGGGAGACAGGTCATTTGGTTAATGGATAAGTTAGCCAATAATAAATGGTCAACAGGTCATTTAGAATGTGAGATGGTAGGTGACAACGATTGAGGGATACAGATGAGTGATGTGGCGGTTATCGATTGGGGGAAAAAACCATGTTGAGAGGACTTGCCATGGGTGAACGAGGGAGAAGGAATGACGGATTTACGGATGTGACTCTTATGGAAAGGTGGATAATGGCATCATGAGGTGACGAGGTATGTTAGATAGTAAGAGGCGATGGGATTCGGGACCAGTAGATTCATGCCATGTATAGATAGGGGGCCCACCAAAGTAAAATTCCATTCTGGACCCCCCCCCCACCGTTAAAGGTAGATCAGTCAGGGGGGGTTCGAAAAATACCTTGAGCCATCGATCCACGTGCTTTCCTTTCGACTGAAGATCTATGCACGATCTTTAACACGCATTCTGGACCCCCCCCTCCATTAAAGGCAGAATGGATGGGGGGGTCCAGAATCCAATACAGACCATAGATCTAAGCGCCNCACTAAAGGCAAAATGGTCGAGGGGGTCCAGAAAGACTCATCCACTGTAGATCTAGGTGTGATCATCTGAGCCGTTGATACATGAGCGGTGCATAAATGTGAGCACGAAAGCATATGCACCCAGAGAAACTTAGGATAAGTGCATATCGTGGGTTTTTCCAAAGATTTCATATGTTTATGTCACCAAGGGGTTAGACAACCAATTTTTTAAGCATCCAAGACATGGTCCAACATTGATCATCGAGCTGGTTTTATTGAAAAAAAGCAAACTACCCTATGTTCTAACCTAACTTCCTATGACAATTAGCCCAGATTAAACTGTTGGGCTAAGAACTTACTCTATCCTGGGGCTATCTGACCAATATTAGGTAGTCTGGCTGTAACACACCCACTACCATAACTCAATGATTTTCGTTATTTTCGCAATAATGAGACTCCTCGGAGCTTGTAGCAACAAAATGCCAATCCCCGAATCAGAGGTCTTCTATTTACCTACCCTATTCTCTGTACATAACCGTGGTCTTACGTCCCACCTGATGCAGGTGCGCCAACCACGGGTACGTCCGCTCACAGGGTCTTCTTCTTCTCGCCCGAAGAACTCCAAGGTTCTTCTATTTCCCTATCAGGAAAATCTACTCCCACAGTTCTCTCGCGCGATTTCCCCTTCCTTCATTTATCGGGGAATAGAAACTCGTGACTTCGCGAGTTCAAAGGTTGAACACTGGGTTCTCGGATTCCCGAGACCCGATGGTCGGTCAACTCACTGACTTTTCCCCAAGGGATTTCGCTACTCGCAACCTCGTGATTTTGAATACCCAATACTTGGGCTCTCACCCTGTGAACTCCCGAGTTCGCGAGGTCTCTCGATCTCTGCCACCTATCCTCCCAATATGGATGAATCATAGCCTCTCACCACTTCGCCACTTCATGACTTAGAACATCCAAACTTTGGGCTCTTACCTCGCGAACCCTGAACTCCTGAGATCCCTGGATCTCCGACACCGGTCCTCTTCGGATGGATGGCTCAGATCCTCTTGTAGCCTCGTCACTCGCGACTTAAAGCATCCAGCTTTTAAACTTCTACCATGTGAGCCCCGAGCTCACGAGATCCCTGGATCTCTGCCACCTATCCTCTTCGGATGGATGGCTCAGATCCTCTCATAGCCTCGCCACTCGCGACTTAAAGCGTCTAGCTTTTTGACTTCTACCCTGCGAGCCCCGAGCTCATGAGATCCCTAGATCTCCGCCACCTGTCCTCTTCGGATGGATGTCTCAAATCCTCTCATAGCCTCACCACTCATGACTTAAAGCATCCAGCTTTTGGACTTCTACCCAGCGAACCTCCGAGCTCACGAGATCTTCGGATCTCCACCACCTGTCCTCCTCGGATGGACAACTATGATCCTCTTGTGGCCTCGCCTCTCGCAGCTTGAAGTGTCCAAATTTTGGACTTCTACCCAGCGAACCTCCGAGCTCACGAGATCTTAACCCTCGTCTATCTCCCTATAGATCTAACGACTGCCGGGTTTCCTAGCTAAGATCTGACGGTTCAGATCTGTCCCAATGCCGTGCCCTTTCCTATTGCTCTTTGGACGTGGAAAAACCAACGGTCCATATGTTCTCATGGGGCTTGAGGATCTATGACTCAGATCTCCTCGCTATTCTCGAAGATGGAGGAAAAGGATTAAGGCAACTAACACCCTCGTTCATTCCTTCGATTTAACAATCGTGAATGTCCGCAGAATCTCCGACAAGATCTCGTCTGTTGATCAATATTGATCCCTACGCTGCTATTGTGTGATTTAAGAGGGTCTTTCCTCTTTATACAGGGTTGTTAAGACTTGTGCGTTCCAGTCTCTTTTCTGGGTTCCTTGCGAACCTTTCTAAGGAGGAAATCTCTGTGAAGAGATCTGTACCAGGTATCCCTGAGACAGATAAGGGAAAACAACTTCCCGAAAATGGTTGGGAACCTAACTTAGTTCGATCTAGGCAACAATACCATTGCTTAACCCATGTACATCATGCATGGTTTCCTCTGTTATGTGCATATATCTATTGATTCCCATCATACATTACATCCCATCATACATTGCATAGGCATTTTTACACAGAAATCATTCATAATTTGACAGTCCTATGAGCATATATATATATATATATATCTATACATATACCAGTCTATGAATTTCAAAATGTAATATATATATAAGACACTTATCAGAAATGCCTTCAGAAATGAATGTAACTGCTGAGAGGGGTGCTCGTTTCCACCCAACCATAGGCTCAGTGACTCCCAACAAATTTACCACTAGCCACCCTCGAGTTGAGACCACGATGCTCTGAGACTGCGTCTCTCTTTCTGCCAGTGACCAGGAGCGAAGGTTGCAATCCTTCCTCTCTGCTATCACTCACTCTGCGTAAAACTGTAGAGTTCCCCTTGCGTCTCCCCTTTCAATCGTCCCTGCCATACGCCTTATCCTCTCGCGAGGTTGCGTGTGGCACGATTACTCTCACGCCGATCAGGCCTGACGGCTCTACGGATGGGCAGTTCACCATGCCATCCCTCATCAAGCCATCCGCCTACCAGCCTGCGAGGTATTGAATTCCAGGGCTAGTGAGCCGCTTTTGGTTCTCCAGGCCAGTGGAGTCCAAATATGGTATTTTTATTCTCGGTGGAAGTTAACGCCACCTTTTCAGGTGCCTCCTAGCGCCATCGTGGTCTCTTTTCTTCACATCCCCTCATCAGCAGTCTTGTAATAAATTCAGAATGTTATTCACATTCATTGACCTCTTTCTGTAGGTCCATTTACATCACATGTTCATACTTATGAGTTTGCCATAGTCCTCGGCCAGCCTAGTTATATTTACAAACTGGGGCAAACAGGGTGTTACAATTCCCTCCCCCTTAAAAGGAACATCATCCTCGATGTTGTTAGCTACTAACATGGATTACATGTACATAAGTAAACAAAATTGGATATGCCTGTCTCATGGCATCCTCCATTTCCCATGTAGCCTCATCTGGGCCAAAATGTTTCCATTGCACCTTGACCTGTGCAATGGTTCTGTTCCGGAGCTGGATTTTCTTTCTGTCCAATATGCATTAGGGTTCTGGTAGAAATTCTCCCTCCGATTCCACCTGGATCACAGACCAGTCAATTATATGATTAGCATCATGTACATATTTCTTCAATAATGAAACATGGAAAACATTATGTGCTTTTACTGTGGGAGGAAGTGCTAGCCGATAGGCTGCAAGTCCCACTCTGTCTAGAACCTCAAAGGGTCCACAATACTGGGGTGCCAATTTGGCACAAGCTCCCATTTTTAGGGAACTCCTTCTAGGCTTAATTCTGAGATATACATGGTCTCCTATGTTGAACTCTCTTGGAGTTCTCTTTTGATCAACATAACTTTTCTGTCGGTTCTGAGCGATCTTCAGATTTTGTTTTATTTGAGCTACTTGCTGTTCCATTTATTTCAACATATCAGGTCCAAAAGAAATCCTATTTACAGGATTACTCCAGCTGACCGGAGTATTACACTGTCTACCATAGAGGACCTCGAATGGACTCATCTTTAAGGATGCTTGATAGCCGTTGTTGTAGGCGAATTCTACCAATGGCAGGTAGTCTTCCCATTTCCTAGGTTGATGCATCACATGCATCCTTAACATATCTTCTAATATCTGATTTACTCTTTCCGTCTGTCCATCGGTCTGCGGGTGATAGGCGGTGCTAAACAACAACTTGGTCTCCAAACCCGCCATCAGTGATTTCTATAATTTGGAAGTAAATTTTGTGTCTTTGTCAGATATTATCTCTTTTGGCATACCGTGCAGTCTGAATACCTCTTTCATGAATACCTATGCAATATCTATCACCTTGCAAGTCAATTTGACGTTGACGAAATGAGTAGACTTTCTCAGTTTATCCACCACCACCATAATGGCGTCATTCTGTTTGGTCGAAGTTGGTAATCCAGTGATAAAATCCATGGAGATGGTTTCCCATTTCCATTATGGGATGGGTAAAGGGTGTAATAGTCCTGCTGGGTGTTGATGTTCTGTTTTAAACTGCTGGCATTCTATGCATTGGGCCAAATATTTGGCTACGTCCTTCTTCAATCTCGGCTAGTAAAATTGTTTTCGAGTTGCAGTAATAATTTTCTAGTATTCTGGGTGACCAGTGTAGGGTCTTTTATGTAGTTCATTCATGATGAACCTCTTCAAGTCGTCACAACTGGGAATGTACAGTCTCTCTCTGTAGGTGAGTAGACCTCCTTCGGTCATCTGATAGCCTTCGTATTTTACTCCAGCGGGTTCTTGCTGTAGGTACAGGGTCACATTTCAGACAAAGGGATCTATTTCTTGTGCCTCCTTGACTCTGTGCTTGACATCTATCTCACAGGTAGTCACTATTTCCAGGTGAATTGTTCTCATGCTTCTGCTAAGGGCATCGGCCACCCTATTCTCCTTCCCTTTGATGTGTTTGATTTCAAAATCAAATTCGCTAAGGAGGGCCATCCATCTAGCTTGTCTAGTATTGAGCTTGGGTTGATCAAATAAATACCGTAATCCACAGTGATCTGTCATAAGCACAAATTTCCTCCCTAGGAGGTAATGCCTTCACATTTTTAAGGCATGCACTATGGCAGCCAATTCTAGATCATGAGTCACATAGTTGACCTCATGTTCATTCAATTTTCAGGATTCATAGCATATCACCTTTCCTTCCTGCATAAGGACTCCTCCGAGCCCTTCTTTACAGGCATCTGTGCACACAAGGAAGTCATCTTTTGGGTCAGCAATTTTCAACACGGGTGCATGGGTTAGTAGATGTTTCAAGGTTTGAAATATTTCTTCACATTGCTGTGTCCAAAGAAATTTTGTTCCCTTCTTCTGGAGGGCAGTGATTGGACAACCAATCTTGGAGAAATATTTTATAATTCTCCTATAGTATCCTGCCAATCCCATAAAGGATCTAATGTCTGAGACATCCTTTGGGGTAGACCATTCCATGATAGACCTGATCTTGTCAAGATCTACTGCTACCCCTTCCTTGGACAGAACATGTCCCAAGTAGTGTACTTGTTTCTGGAAGAAGTCACACTTGCTGAATTTAGCATAGCGCTGATGCTCTCTTAGCACTTGTAGCACAAGTCTAAGATGCTCTTCATGTTCTTCTCTACTTTTAGAGTAGATTAAGATATCATCAATAAAAACTAGTACAAATTTATCTAAGAATTTACTGAGTACATTGTTCATTAAGCACATGAAAGTAGAAGGGGCATTGGTTAACCCAAATGGTACTACCACAAACTCATAATGACCATACTGTGTCTGGAAAGCGGTCTTATGGATGTCTTCACCCTTGATTCAGACTTGATGGTATCCTGATCTCAAGTCAATCTTTGAGGAAATAGATGCACCTCCCAACTGATTGAATAGATCATCGATCCTGGGCAAGGGGTATTTGTTCTTTATGGTTACTTTATTAAGTTGTCCGTAATCTATACACAGTCTAAGGGTGCCATATTTCTTTTTCACAAACAGGATCGGTGCTCCCCATGGGGACACACTGGGTCAAATACAACCCTTGTCCATCATTTCTTTTAATTGTAATTTGAGTTCAACTAACTCAGGTGTGCTCATTCGGTAGGGTGTTCTAGACACCGACACTGCTCCTGGTGGAAGTTCTATTGAGAAGTCAATGTCTCTTCTCGGAGGTAGACTCAGTATCTCCTCTAGAAACACATCTCGGTATTCTCTCAGGATATGGTGGTCATCAGGGCTGGGGTTCGCACCTTCGGTTGTTTTCAACACCTGTACTACATATAGGGGACATCCCTTTCGGAAATACTTCCTCATTTGGAATGATAATATTTGTCTCACTGAGACCGGTTTTTAGATCCCTTGAAGGGTTATCCTTTTTCCTTCTTCACTCACACATTCTAAGGTTTTATCGTAACAGTCTAGTTTGGCTTTATGGGCTGCCAGCCAGTCCATACCAATCAACATATCGTATGATCCCAGGGGTAATACATTAAGGGTTGCTTGGGTGGGGAATTCACCCAACATTATTTGGCAAGCTAGTACGGCCTCTACCACCTTTCTTTTGGTGCCAGTGGCTAACTGTACCAACCATGGTTTAGTTTTCTTCTGTGGCTGTAGTTTACACTTATCAACAGTTTTAGGGGCTATATAACTCAAATTTGAACTAGGGTCAATCAAAGCAGATACCAGATGGTTGAAGATCATACCTTCTATTTCTACCACTGAAGCTTGGTGGTCAGCTTGGTTATTATCCAAGGCTGCATAGATCTGCGACACACTCCTTGTGACATCATTGACTGTGGTAGCTTCCTGCATGTTATAAAATTTCCGACTGTTCTATTGTCGGAGTGGAGAGTCTCCCCGGAGATGATCTCCTTTGTAATCCCAGCATTCCAAAGGTCTTCTCTTTGGGTTATCAGTCTTTACTGGTATAGGTCCCAAAGTTTTATTTCCGTCCGCTGAGGAAAAGTTCTGCTGGAGTACACTTCAGGTTGGAAAGTTCATTCTGTGGTTCTTCTTGTAGTTTTTAAATCCCAAGGATTTGCTCCCTTTCTTCTGAAATTTTGAACCATTCTTTTGTTTCCAGTCTCCACGAGACTTTGCCTGAGGCCCATATTGGTCATGACAATATGTTGCCTTTTGTATAGTGTCTTCTAGGGTCTTTGGCTCGTCGAATTCGATTCGGTTCTGGTATTCTTTGGGTATCCCACTGATGAAGCGTTGGGCCTTTGCCTTCTCTGCTTTGATGTAGGGGACATATCTCAGTAAGTCAAGGAATTTGTTGACATACTCCTCCATAGTAAGTTGTCCCAGTTTGAGTTCATAGAACTCTTTATCCTTCTCGTCGAAATACCTTTCTGACAAATACTTCTTCCGGAAGTACTTCTCGAATTGTTTCCAAGATAGTTCCTCCTTGCATACCCCTTTCATATTCTTAAGGTCTTCCCACCAAATGGAAGCCTTTCTATTTAGATTGAAAGTGGCCACTCAGGCATTTAGGTTCTCTAAGAAATCATGGACTCTGAAATATTTCTTCAGTCCAAGTAGCCAAGCCTCAACTTCCTCTCCCTTCTTTATCTCACCATTGAAGGAGGGAGGTTTGGCCTTTTTGAATTCCTCAAATCTATGACTCTTAGAAGTCTTTTACCTCTTCTGTTTCTTTGGAGAATAGGAACTGGTCCTGCTGCTGGAAGAGCCTTCTGAATCGCCAGCTTCCTTCTCAGTGGAATTGTCTGGCATTGCTCCTTTACCTCTGGGGTGGACCTTTCTGGATGTGCTTCTCTCAGTGTGACCACTGACACGAGTACGATTCTGCATCTCAGGTTCATGCTGCCTCTGTCGATGTAGGTCAGATAAGCTCTGTAGTAGAACTACATTAATCTTGGTTTGCTTTTCTTGTTCCTTCATCATTCTTTCATTGTCGGCCTTGCATCTTTGCAATTCGGCCGTGAGACTCCTCACTGTCTCAGCTAAGTCTGGAGGGGTTCCTATTGCTCTTCTTTCGTCAGACTCCTCATCTCTATTGTGGGAGCCTTCTCCAACCTCTTGGTGAGTCACCATGTTCGGTGCTTGTAGATTCCCACGGTTGATTGTCCGCTTGACAGAAAAGACAAACGCTGATTATTAGTCAAGAGTCAAATTCATTTTTTTTTTATAAATGGCGCATAATTTCATAACTCTTTCACATGCATACACAGTCGGGCTTTCATATTCCAAGTTCCTAGTCCTGGTCAAGATAGTTAAGTCAGGGGGTTATTCCTCATAGGAGTGTTTCATACGAGGCTTATATGCGACTGGTGCGTGAGCCCAATCAGGCCGACTGTTGTAACCATGCTCTGATACCAATTTGTAACACACCCACTACCATAACTCAATGATTTTCGTTATTTTCACAATACTGAGACTCCCCGGAGCTTGTAGTAGCAAAATGCCAATCCCCGAATCACGGGTCTTCTATTTACCTACCCTATTCTGTACATAACCGTGGTCTTACGTCCCACATGACGCAAGTGCGCCAACCACAGGTACTTCGGCTGAGAGGGTCTTCTTCTTCTCGCCCGAAGAACTCCAAGGTTCTTCTATTTCCCTATCGGGAAAATCTTCTCCCATAGTTCTCTCACACGATTCCCCCTTCCTTGATTTATCGGGGAATCAGAACTCATGACTTCATGAGTTCAAAGGTTGAACATTGGGTTCTCGGATCCCCGAGACCTGATGGTCGGTCATCTCGCTGACTTTTCCCCGAGGGATTTCGCTACTCGCAACCTCGTGATTTTGAATACCCAATACTTGGGCTCTCACCCTGCGAACTCCCGAGTTCACGAGGTCTCTCGATCTTTGCCACCTGTCCTCCCAAGATGGACGACTCACATCCTCTCGCCACTTTGCCACTTCATGACTTAGAACATCCAAACTTTGGGCTCTTACCTTGCGAACCCCTAACTTACGAGATACCTGGATCTCTGCCACCTGTCCTCTTCGGATGGACGACTCAGATCCTCTCGTAGCCTCGTCACTCGCTACTTAAAGCATCCAGCTTTTGGACTTCTACCCCATGAGCCCCGAGCTCATGAGATCCCTGGATCTCTGCCACCTGTCCTCTTCGGATGGATGGCTCAGATCCTCTCGTAGCCTCGCCACTCGCGACTTAAAGTGTCCAGCTTTTGGACTTCTACCCCACGAGCCCCGAGCTCACGAGAACCCTGGATCTTCACCACTTGTCCTCTTCGGATGGATGGCTCAGATCCTCTCATAGCCTCGCCACTCACGACTTAAAGCATCCAGCTTTTGGACTTCTACCCAGTGAACCTCCGAGCTCACGAGATCTTCGGATCTCCGCCACCTGTCCTCCTCATATGGACAGCTATGATCCTCTTGTGGCCTCGCCTCTTGCAACTTGAAGTGTCCAACTTTTGGACTTCTACCCAGCGAACCTCCGAGATCACGAGATCTTAACCCTCGTCTATCTCCCTATAGATCTAACGACTGTTGGGTTTCCTAGCTAAGATCTGACGGTTCAGATCTGTCCCAATGCCGTGCCCTTTCCTATTGCTCTTTGGATGTGGAAAAACCAACGGTCCATATGTTCTCATGGGGCCTAGGGATCTATGACTCAGATCTCCTCTCTATTCACGAAGATTGAGGAAAAGGATTAAGGCAACTAATGCCCTCGTTCATTCCTTTGATTTAACGATAGTGAATGTCCGCAGACTCTCCGACAAGATCTCGTCTGTTGATCAACATTGATCCCTACGCTATTATTGCGGTATTTAAGAGGGTCGTTCCTCTTTATACAGGGTTGTTAAGACTTGTGCATTCCAATCCCTTTTCTGGGTTCCTTGCGAACCTTTCTAAGGAGGAAATCTCTGTGAAGAGATCTGTACCAGGTATCCCTGAGACAGATAAGGGAAAACAACTTCCCGAAAATGGCTAGGAACCTAACTTAGTTCGATCTAG
>JASDQU010099708.1:360594-372812 GCA_032191745.1 Picea mariana | reverse complement strand
TACATATACCAGTCTATGAATTTCAAGATGTAATATATATATATAAGACACTTATCATAAATGCCTTCAGAAATGGGTGTAACTGCTGAGAGGGGTGCTCGTTTCCACCCAACCGTAGACTCAGTGACTCCCAACGGATTTACCACTAGCCACCCCCGAGCTGAGACCACGATGCTCCAAGACTGTGTCTCTCTATCTGCCAGTGACCAGGAGAGAAGGTTGCAATCCTTCCTCTCTGCTATCACTCACTCTGCGTAAAACTGCAGAGTTCCCCTCGCATCTCCCCTTTCAATCATCCCTGCCATACGCCTTATCCTCTAGCGAGGTTGCGTGTGGCATGATTACCATCGCACCGATCAATCCTAACGGCTCTACGGATGGGCGGTTTACCATCCCATCCCTCATCAAGCCATCCGCCTACCAGCCTACGAGGTATTGAATTCCAGGGTCAGCGAGCTTCTTTTGGTTCTCCAGGCTAGTGGAGTTCAAATACAGTATTTTTATTCTCGATGGAAGTTAATGCCACCTTTTCAGGTGCCTCCCACCGCCATCGTGGTCTCTTTTCTGCACATCCCCTCATCAACAGTCCTGCAATAAATTCAAAATGTTATTCACATTCATTGACCTCTTTTTGTAGGTCCATTTACATCACATGTTCATACTTATGAGTTTTCCATAGTCCTCGGCCAGCCTAGTTATATTTACAAATTGGGGGAAACGGGGTGTTACGCTGGCCAGATTTATTCGCTAACTAACCTAGATCACTTGGCTAAGATTAAATAGTTTAGCCAAGATTATTCATTGTTCCTATCAACATCAATTTAAAAGAACTTGGCCATGCTTGAAAGGTATGGACCAAGTCAATGTTATTGCATGGGGCTCTAATTGAAATTCTTTTATGCCCTCTTTTATTCTTTTTCTTTCTTTTCTTTTTTCTTTCTTTTTCTTTTCTCAAATTATTTGCAGAATGAAAAATCATTTGACAAACAAAAACACTAAAGAGATAAAATTTCAGTCACCAGTTGATCCTATAAATTATAGGGTTATAACAGATAGGATATTCAATGTTTCCATCATTTCTTCTCTTACCCTCTATGTAATACAAGTTTGAGTGTGTCTTCATCTAGAGTACAATTTTGAGCGCTTTTGTAGCTTAGCTGAAATCTCTCTTCAAAGTCTTCTAGTGATTCATCAGGTCCTTGTGGCATTATACATATATCATCCCTTTCTCTCACTAAAGGTATTTTTCATTTGATCCCAAGTTGTGATATTGTTTCCATACAGGATCATAAACCATATTAGAGTTGAATTCTTCAAGGTAGAAGGAAAACATTTGAGATTTTTCCATCAATAACATAATCATATGTCCTGCATATAACTAAAAAATCAAACAAGAAAGTTCCATGATATTCAGAAACATGTCCATGAAAATGCGGTACTGTAGAAGGATTATTATTTTTCATCTTGGCTTCTCAAATGGATTCCCAAATGGGGAACTCAAATATCTCTTCTTCACCAACCATAGAACTACGTGAGGGAGATTGTCTTTCTTATAAAATATTTTCAAATTCTCTATCTTTCCTTTCCAAGAAAATTTCAAGGTTTACTAATCCAGGTGGATATCGATGGCCACCCACCTATTCCAACTGCCCCGAAGCAATCTTATGGAAATTTACTATTTTTAGCAGTTTTTCGGTTCGTAAAATTCTAGGGCCATTTTGAGGGTCTAAATGATGTTTTGTTTGGGATCGAACACCTCAATGAATTTCCTCGACGATACCTTTCGAACGAGATATTGTGCACCCCAAACAAAGATCGTATGCCAAAGTTACACCAATAGGAAGTTGAAGCACCAAACTACCGAAAACATGGTCCACAAAATTGTTGGCTTTTCATCTTTCGGGGTTAGGGTTTTGGATTTTATTTATTTTAAAAAGGTATTTAAAGCCTCATTGTAATCATATTCTTGTGAATGTGAGTAGCCGTCACATATATTCTGAAAGATAAGCTTCCACCATTCTAACGATCCTTTCACTCTGTATTTCTACAGTTTTGTACATTTCAATCATTAATAGAAATTGTGTATTATTGTATCTCTGTGTTTATGGTTGCATCTTTGATATCTTTCTATTATATTATTAGATATATGAGATATATTTGTACATTTATTTATTATATCTCTGCTCTCATTTCGTGCCGAAAATAATCTAGATCGGTTACAAGACCAATCTCTATCTTTGGATTTCTTGGACCTGTTGTTGGGGTGGGGGGTTTTGGAAAAAAAATGTCCTTTCCCATCTCTAGGTCTTGTCATTCATGAAATTTAAATAAAATAAAACTATTTTTTTTCTTATATATAATGCAAAAGAGTGTGACAAGGAACTAACAATACTCACACAAAGTGAAACTACTTGGGATTTTACACTACATAAATTTTATAGTGAGGTTGATATTGTAACTGAGAGATGCAGGAGAATCTTTGATCCAGATGGATATCGATGTCCACCCACCTTTTCCATCTAGCTCAAAACAATTTTCATACAATTTTGGCAATTTACTATTTTTAGCAGTTTTTAACTTTCGGGGCCATTTTGAGGGCCTAAATGAAGGTTTTTCGGGATTGAGCTCCTCAATTATAGTTGAAGGCATGATTGAGCCCCCAAAATGAATCTCCTTGATGATACCTTTCCAATGATCTATCACATGTCTAAAACGAAGATCGTATGCAAAAGTTATGACCCCGAGAAGTTGATGTACTAACTTACCCAAACGGGGCCCACATGACTTTTGGCGCTTCAT
The DNA here is from genome assembly GCA_032191745.1 of Picea mariana. Taxonomy (NCBI): domain Eukaryota; kingdom Viridiplantae; phylum Streptophyta; class Pinopsida; order Pinales; family Pinaceae; genus Picea; species Picea mariana. Next base: position 370,013 of record JASDQU010099708.1, on the reverse strand, counting down.
CTCCTAGGGTTAGGTTTTTGGATGTCTAGGTTTTTTGGAATTCTTGTTTATTTTAAAAAGGCCTTTAGAGTGTCATTGTAATCTTCTTCTTGTGAATGCGCTGAACCGTCACATCTCTTCTCAAAGATAAGCTGTCACCATTCCAACAAGCTTGTTTTCCGCTACATTTTACAGTTTCAACTTATTTCGTTATTGAATAGAAAACCAGTTTTACTGTATCTCTGTTATTTTGTGTTAAGAACCTATTAATAATCTGTATTCGTTTCTTTCTACTCATAAAATCTGGATCAATGGTATCAAAGCGGTCTTCTCCTTATCGTCTTAATGCATGTCCCCAACGAGGTCAGAGTACAAAGAGTTGGGTCTCAAGATTGTTTCTCTTGAGGACAGAAGCTCTCGCATGCCCAAGAGATCTCTCATGGTAGGAGAAAATAAATATGATGGGACATGAGATCCTTTCAAACTGTTGATTGAGGAATCCCTCATGCAACAGAGGAACGATATGATGGATAGTTTTGCGCAAATCTTTCGACAACTACCAACAGGGGATGCATCTTCTTCGAACGGAGGCGTTGCCCCCTTGAATGTACAATTAAAATTTGATATTCCTATATTTGAAGTTCAGATAGATGTAGATGCAGTAGACAAGTGTTTGAATCTACTAGAAGGGTATTTTTCTATCCATAACTTTTCGAATAGAGAAAAGATTCCTTTTGTGCTCCTCAAAGCCATTCCCCATGTCAAAGATTGGTGGGAAACTTTCTGTGAGAAAAAGGAAACAGAGGAAACCTCATTATTTTCAGTCATGACCACTTGGGAATCCTTCAAGGATGCTATTAAGGAACAATAATACCCTGTCAGAAGTTATGACGACTTGTATACCAAATGGACCACACTGCGGCAAGAAAGAGACCAAGCAGTGCCCGATTTCACAAATATCTTCCATACCTTGCGCACCAAGATGGGTATCAAATATTCAGAGTGAAATATGGTGCTSRRGTATCATGGTTCTCTGCATAGACACATCCATACAGAAATGGAATTTCTGGACATCTCATCCTTGGGTGTGGCCTACCGATATGTCATCAAAATCGAGTAGAAGCTCAAACAAAAGACGTGACAATCTAGTCGTGGAAACCCCTCACAAMAAAAGCTGGGAAAGGGCGGCCCCAACCCACAGAACATAGAAAAGAGAAAATATGGACAGTATCAGAACAACCCGTCCAAGCCACAAGAAAAGAATGACACCTGAAAGACAAAGAAAGATACCGAGAAGTGGTGCGACTTCCATAAGATCCCTTGGAATAACATGACTGACTGCTGCTCAAAGTAGTCGTTGATGGTTGAAGTGAAAGCCTATTAATCAAATGCGGATTCTTACTCTGAGACAAAACCAGAAAGAGGAAAATGAATCATTGATGCGGAACCCAGTGCCACCTTTTCTACCACCAAGCTCCATCCTGGTGAACTAGATGAGACATAATAAGGAGAGTGCCTCTTCCATTCATAGATGTGGGTAAAAGGAACCCCGCTACACTTCATCGTTGATAGCGGTATCCAAAAGAACCTCATCTCGATAGAGATCATCAAGCGGCTTTCCCTGCCAACAATGTCGCACCCACAACCCTACACCATTGGATGGCTCTGCCAAGGAAGCGATCTCCACGTCAACCAACAGTGTTGACTGTCATACAACATCAAGCCCTTCAAAGACAAGGTATTATGTGATGTTGCTCCTCTCGAAGTTTGTGATGTTCTTTTGAGCCAACCTTATTTATGGAAACTTCATGTTGTATATGAGTCTAGGCCTTGTAGTGTTATTATTACTTTGAATAGGAAATTGTACATGATACCCGAGGCAGTCCCACCTAGTGCTATTTCCTTGATCTTTGCTAAGAAATGTAGGAAGGTCATATCTCAAATGAGGAAGTTTGTCTTCTTCATGATTTTCTCTCAGAATAAGTGAAAGATTACAACCACATCCAGGGTCTCTGCGGCCAACCTCTCCACATGGCAGAAGAAAGTAGATAATGTCATGGAAGAATACTCAGATATGTTCTCGTCACCTACAGGGGTACCTCTGCACTACCAGGTCAAGAACCCCATCGATATGACCCCCAACACACTGCTACCCAATGGGACAGTCTATCACCGCTCTTTGTTAGAGAATGAAGAGATCAAGTGACAGATCCAAGAACTTCTCCATAAGGGGCACATCTATCCCAGCTCATCACCTTGTGGGAGCCCAATCATGCTGGTACAAAAGAAAGATGGAACCTGGCGACTCTGTATTGATTACCCGGCTTTGAATAAAATCACAGTCAGAAACCAGTACCCTATTCCCCGAATCAACAACCTCCTTGATCAACTCATGTGGGCCAAATACTTTAGTAAGATTGATCTGAAGTCTGGATACCACTAGGTCCTAATAGAACAGATAGATGCATGGAAGACTGCCTTCAAGTCAAAGGAAGGCCTTTTTGAATGGTTGGTCATTCCCTTTGGTTTGAAAAATGCTCCAGCCACTTTCATGAGGATGATGGATGATATCCTGTGACCATTCACCAATAATTTTGTAGTGGTGTATCTGGATGACATTCTAATTTACAGCAAGACTTGGGCCAAACACTTGCAACATATTCAACAGGTTCTGCATACTCTACGGTATCACAAGCTATACACCAACTTGGAAAAATTCTCCTTCAGGATGGACAGGGTCCATTACCTAGGCTACATCATTGATCAACATGGCGTACATGTGGATCCAGCCAAGATCCAAGTCATCCATGACTGGCCAGCCCCAACAACACTCACTAAGCTTCAGAGCTCCTTGGGCGTTGCTAATTTCTACCACAGGTTCATGTTCGGATTCTCCCATATTGCATGGGCTCTTAGCCAAATAAATAGGGGTGGTGGTAAGGAGAAATTGCATGGGGCCAATCCCAACAACAGGCGTTTGATGATTTGAAGCAGCGCTTGTGCTCAGCCCGAATACTTTCACTACCAAACCTACAACATCCCTTTGAAATTGATACAGATGCTTCACACTATGTTGTGGGCATCGTTCTCACTAAGCACGACCACCCCATGGCCTATCATAGTGAGACACTGTCAGATACTGTCCGTAAGTACCCTACTTATGACAAATAAATGTACTCCATTGTACAAGCCTGCCACCAGTGGAGACATTACATTATTGGGAAGGAGATAGTCATCCACACTGATCATAAGCCACTGTAGTTCATACAGACATAGGGAAAATTGCAGAATGACCACCATCAAAAGTGGTCCACATACTTGCAGCAATTCCACCTCAACATCAAGTATAAAACAAGAAGCACCAATCGCTTCGTTGATTGCCTCAGCGGACCACCAGTCACGACACTCACCATGGTGCTAGACTCTTGCGGCCATGAGACATATGGATGGACCCAAATCTATGAGACAAACCCTGACTTCACCACCACCTACCAAATGTTGGGTGCCAACACTGGTGTCGATAATTTCCATCTTTAGGATGAGTTGTTGTGTTGTCTGGGCCATATTTTTGTTCCATCAAGTGAGAAAGAGATGATGATATGGGAAGCCCACTACAATTGGGTGGCAGGATACTTCGATGTCGAAAATATAGTGGTGATGCTACAAAAACATTTCTACAGGCCAAAACTTTGACAGGAGGTTAGCAAGTATATCAGGTCCTGCACTGCCTGCACTATTGTCAAACCGACCACTAGGAAATAGGGCATGTACACCCCTATTCTTACTCCTGACATGCCATGGGAATCCATATCAATGGACTACATGTCGGGCCTCCCATCCACCAAGTGGGGAAATGACTGTGTTTTTGTGGTTGTTGATCACTTTTCTAAGATGGCAATTTTGGTTGCCTCCAAGAAGAGCATCATAGCAGAGGCCACTGCTAAGCTCTTCTTTGAACGAGTCTGGGTACATTTTGGAATCCCACAAACCATTGTCTTGAATCGGGATAATCGATTTCCTAGCACATTTTGGTCAAACCTTTGGACACTGCTAGATGCCAAGCTCATCAAATCCACGGCCTTCCACCTCCAGACAGATGGCCAAACTGAGGTTGTAAATCAAATGATTGTGCATATCCTTCACATTTATAATTCAAATCAGCCTCGCACATGGGATTAGAGCCTTCCCTATATCCAACATAGCTACAACTCAGCCCTGCATAGCTCAACCAACCACAACCCCTTTCAGGTGGGGTTGGGATTCCAACCATTGGGTCCCATAAATGTTGCACTTCCCCTTGCAGTCACCTCGACTGACTCATATCCTGCTCCAACTGAAGCTGACAAAACCACCTGGTTCATTAAGAGGATCTAGCACATCCTCCAATAGGTTCAAGATATCCTACAGAAGTCCAATGACAAGTACAAACAATTCCATGATCAACATCGGGTGCCACACAAGTTTTAGGTGGGCGACAAACTTTGGTTGCACTTGCAGAAAGAACGCCTTACAGGACCCCATCAGAAGATTTTCCCACTCTGTTATGGGTCTTACACTATCACCAAGGCTATGGGGGATAATTCTTTTGAGCTCAACATTCCTCCCTTCCTTAGCGTACAACCAATGTTCAACGTGGATCTCCTTCGCCCTTATTTCCCACCATTATTGGACACCTCAGAAGTAGCAGAACAACTGACACCAACATATCTCAACCTTGACTACATACAACAAACATCAAATGATCATATTGTAGACACACAGATCAAGGCCACTCAACAATAAAGGATCCATATTTATCGAGTCATCAAAGCAGGGCAGCTCCTGCACCAAGGCAAGTGGCTCACTCAGGGCCAAATTCAACAGAAATTTCCTCATCTAATGGGGGACCTCAACGCAATGGAGAAAATTGATTCCTAAGGAGGGAGGATTGATCCAGATGGATATCAGTGGTGACCCACCTTTTCCAACTAGCTCAAAATAGTTTTCTAACAATTTTGGCAATTTACTATTTTTAGCAGCTTTAACTTCCGAGGCCATTTTGAGGGTGTAAATGAATGTTTTAAGGGATTGAACTCCTCAATTATATAAAAAGTAATGATTGATCCAACAAAATGAATCTCCTCAATGATACCTTTCCAATGAGCTATCACACGCCTAAAATGGATATCGTATGCAAAAGTTAGGACCTCGGGAAGTTGATGTACTAACTTACCCAAATGGGGGCCCACATGACTTTTGGCGCTTCATCTCCTAGGCTTAGGTTTTTGGATGTCTATGGTTTTTGGTATTCTTGTTTATTGTAAAAGGGCCTTTAGAGCCTCATTATATTCTTTCTAATGCATGCAACCATCACATCTCTTCTCAGAGATAAGCCGCTGCCATTCCAACAAGCTTGTTTTCCGTTGCATTTTACAGTTTCAACTTATTTCGTTATTGAATAGAAAACCAATTTTACTATATCTATGTTATTTTGTGTTAAGCACCTGGTAATAATCTGTATTCATTTCATTTTGCTCATAAAATCTGGATCAATCTTTTACAACAATCTAGTATTTGACCTTTAAGGTCTTAGGACCTTTATGAGAGGAAGTTGGTTTCCGCATTGTAATTGTTTTTAATAATTTCCTAAGTTGTAATAGTCTAGGGATCATCAATGTATCATATATGAATGCATCGAATATATATATANATCATAAGCATGTAAACATAAGAAACATCACATCAAGAACACAGTACACCAATATTTATGTGGAAACCCAAACGGGAGAAAAAAACAAAATTATTTTTTATATATATCAAGAATTCATTCATAGGAAGCACCAACTTCCAAATTCCCTAGATGCAACTGGAAGGAGGTTCCAACCCCTTATTCTCAGACTCCAACCTGAAGGAAGCTACAACTCCTTGAATTCTCTGGCTCCAACAAGAAGGAGGCTACAACCCCCTAGGTTCTATGTCTACAACCAGAAGGTGGATACAACCACTTAGTTATCAGGATCCAACCTAAATGAAGCTCCATCTCCTTGATTCTCCATCTCCAACCAGAAGGAGGCTAAAACCCCCTTTCCTTGCCCCATCTTTCCTCCATGAAATATAAGTGTAGACCGGCTATCACTATAAAAATCACTACCATTATCACTACCAGTGTCACTGCCACTGCCATTGTCACATCAATCTATCACTATATCAAACCTGTCACTGTATCCAACTTGTCACTATCACCAATACTTGACTAGATCCTCTCACATGGATCATACACCAAGGACACATCTCAACTAGATTTCCAACATCACCAATGCATGCCTCTACCACGCATGTACCAATATCACCAACATACCATCAAGTACCAACCTGTACCATGCATCAACCATGCATCAACTTGTGCCACAACATATACCCTCAACTATGTACCATAACAAGTGCATCAACCATGCACAAAACTTGCATCAACAACATTTATACCATACCATGTTTCAACCATGCACATTAAACATCAACAACTATACCATACCATGTTCCAACCATGCACAAAACCTCCACCAATATGCCAATATCACCAAGATGTGCCTCAAGCACATGCACTGTGCCAACATCAAGTGTCAAACATGCACCTCAATCATCTATGAATGCATCTAATCTCTCTCTCTCTCTCTCTCTCTCTCTCTATATATATATATATATATATATATATATATATCATAAGCATGTAAACATAAGAAACATCACATCAAGAACACAGTACACCAATATTTATGTGGAAACCCAAATGGGAGAAAACAATGAAATTATTTCTTATATATATCAAGGATTCATTCATAGGAAGCACCAAATTCCAAATTCCCCAGCTGCTACTAGAAGGAGGCTCCAACCCCCTATTCTCAGGCTCCAACTTGAAGGAAACTACAACTCCTTGAATTCTCTGGCTCCAACCAGAAGGAGGCTACAACCCCCTGGGTTCTCTGGCTACAACCAGAAGGTGGATACAATCACCTAGTTCTCAGGATCCAACCTAAATGAAGCTCCAACTCCTTGATTCTCTAGCTCCAACTAGAAGGAGGATAAAAACCCCTTTCCTTGCCTCGTCTTGCCACCATGGAATATAAGTGTAGAGCAACTGTCACTATAACAATCACTTCCATTGTCACTACTTAGCACAACTCGCAACTCTTCAATCACATAGATCACACTCTACTACTCTTCTCCCCCCCCCTTCCCTTTTTCACTTACTTCATCTATACATCTATTTATACATACAACAATGGGCCTAAGCATGGGTAAACCGATAGGCCGACATCCCTTTCCCATTACATTATCCCCAAAAACCCAAAAAGGACCCAAAAAGGGGTCTAGCTTCTATGATTTCCGCTTCGCGTTGTGCTCCATCTTTGACAAGCCATCGAAGTCCCAAAATGGTCAAATATGACCAAGTTTTCCTCAAAACTTGCTCAGGGCCAACAGGCCCCCAACACTCACCTGTGATTTTTCTCGAGTCAATTAGGTCTGGGTAACTTTTCCTCAAAGGTCTCGATATTGGCTTGAGATGCTTCGACTTGTCTTTGTGCTACTGCTTCTTGCTCAGCGAATTCCTAAACAATCGCTTCACTGATAGGTCCTTCTAGTTGATGCTTGACTATAACAACTACTTGTTCTAGTAGTGTTCCTTGGCCTTCAATTTCTTCAAAAAGTAGGTAGGTCGCCTCCTGGCTCGACTGGATTTTCTGGGTGACTTCCATCACTTTGTTCTGTGTGGTAAGAACGAGTTGTTGGGCAGTGCATTGTTCTGGGGATCTCTTCATCCTCTCGATGGGTGACAGGAGCTTGAGCTAGACTTGTACTGTATCTGCATGCTGCTTTTCTTCCTGGATTTTGGACGCCAGTTTCTTCAACTCTGGGTTTTCAAATAGTTGTTCATATATCTGCGCACTTTTTCTACTTAGTTGTTTACATTCTGCAATAAGTGTTTTAGTCCTCTTGACTATGCTCTGAGCATTCAATTCTCGTTGGCTGTGCACTTCTTGTGGAGTCTGTGGTATGGTATGAATCTCTATTTCCACGACCCTTTGTTGAAGTTACTGAATAACTTTAGCCAACTTCATCACTTGGTTCTCTATGGGCTCTTCATCCTTCTACTCTAAGCCGGTCACAGAGCGAAATGATCTGTTGACTGCTTCTTCAATTCCTATCTACTTTGAAAGCAACTTCTCTTTCTCTTTTTGGATCTTTGCTCTGTCTTCTTCAAATTTTGCTTGGAGAGCATTCTTTATCTTGTTTCATAGCTTGGTGTTGTTCAAAAATTTCCTCCTGTGCTTTCTTTAGGGCTTACATGGCCTGCGCTTTTTCTTCTTGAGCATGTCGAAGGCATACTTCGACTGTATCAACAATATTGCAGACCTGAATTGATTCATCTCCCACTTATGTTGTTCCTTCTGGCAGAGGTGCAATAGAGATTACTCGAATAGAATGGAGTGCTTTCTTTACTCCTAGGAGCGTGATCTCAATTTGGATATACATTTTTTCTTGGTTCGCCTCCTGCTTCTCTATGATTTCCTTTGAAGCATCATTGACCGTTGCAACAATGAAATCAAAGTAATCCAACGTGAGGGCAGTTCACATCTTGGTTACAAGGGTTCTCGGTTTCTTTCTGGAGGAAGATTTCAGAGGTGAGACCTTCCTTTTCTTCGATGAGTCTTCTTCATCCTTAGGCGGTGGTACTTCGACTTTTAGTTGTTCAGTTTTTGTGCCTTCTTCATCATCACCTTATTCATTTAGTGTAATGGAATCCATCCTTATAGATAGGCTGTCAACATCCTGGACTTCTTCAGTCTTCTTCGTTGTCTTTGCTTTCTTTGTCTTACTAGGCCCAGGTGTATCCTGTGCAGTTCCGGGGCTGTCGATGTCGAACATTTATGTAGGGTTTGATAAAACAAGGAGGTCTGCCAACCATTCCTTGGTGATCTCCTCCAAGTCTTCTTCTATCAACTTATAATAGGACTAAATCTATTCCTAGTGCTTATAAAGGCATGGGGTTAGGTATATAAAGTGGTGGTCCACACAGAACTTTATCAGAGGTCATAATCTCTATAAAGTGTTTGGGGTTATGCGAGGTTCACACCTTATGGATGCTTTCAATTGGTTATAGTACGCATGGAAAACGATGTTCGATTTCCATTACTTGCTCATGTCGTTCAAGTACCATAATGTACTAAACTTCATGGCTAGTGGCTCAAAGGGGTCAAGGTCTAGGAAGGTTGTGCCTTCCGGTAGCTCCCATGCAACAAAAGAGATCAGTATCAGGAGCCAACTAAAATGGAATTCATGCCCCTGATCTTGGGCTTCTTTGCTGTCAATCTCCAGTTGATTCACCAGGTACTTCACCCAGTTCATCTGTAGTCCCTCTACGCACTTTTTTGCAAGAACTACAAAGCCAGATACTTGTGTTG
>JASDQU010099708.1:343574-359564 GCA_032191745.1 Picea mariana | reverse complement strand
GTAATTTCATTGTAAATCTGGACCGTTCATTATAAGGTTGCATATCTAACGGTAGAGATTATGTTAGGGTTTTTTGCCCTAGAAGGCAACCCTCTTTTATGAGGGAAATGTATTGCAGCTATGGTTGATGGTGAATATTGTATTTTGAGAGAGGAGACTATGAGAGAAAGAAGAGGAAGTTACATCGGGTTTTGTTGTAGGTTGTATCCCTTCATTTGCTGGATAATAATAAAGGAAGGACCTGGCAATTTCTTTGGTGGATGTAGCCCACACTGGGTGAACCACGTAAATCTATGTCTCTCTTGTATTGTGTGTCTTCTGTGTTTTGTTTCTGCATTTGTTTTATTTTATTGCTCCGTGGTCCTGTTTTTCTAACAATGCTTGTAGTATCTCTCAACCCAATCAAGACAATCCTATAACTTGCTTCAGATCGTGCCATATACTAGAGAAGCCCTCTTTGTTCTTTAGGAACGTTGGGAGATTAGAAACGAAATCGTATTGTATTGCATCAGTATCGATTTCATTTCCTAAAACCTGATCATCTACATCCTCTTGAGCAATGAAATTATCGATCTCATCTTCAGAAAAGAGATCATCAATCTTAATCACAGGGATCGAGCTTAGATGATCATGCTAGTGATTTCTCAAATTTCTAGATATGAGCCTACCTGGCCTCTTATTCATAAAATTCACATCTAGATTACTCTGTTTCTTATGCCTTCAATTTCTATTGACAATTGATTTGTTTAAAAAAACCTAAGTCAACTCATGAATAGGAATAGTAGGAATCCCATCTTTTAACACATCTAAAACCTCTTCCAATGAATTTTTGGGCATGAAATCACATCGTGGATTTTTTCCCGATGGCTTCTGAATAGCAACGAAGGTTCGATATGTGGTCATATGGTCTTCTTGTATATTAACACATAGGTTTTTGGTAGTAGGGTTAGATATACAGGGACTGGGGTTTTTATTGAGATGGAGAGGTGAGTTTGTTTCATCTTGAGGTAGGGTACAATTATTTCTAAACAAGAAATTTCCCCAACTATCCCTAGTCTTAGAAAGATGAGAAACCATGAGGATTCAGATAAGGCCATGGTGAAACAAGCTTGACTGTGGGTTTAGTTTCTACCTCTGATAGAACTTAGCTACTTTCTATAAAGTCCTATGCAGATAAAAAGGCACATTCAACTTAAAACCTAGAAAAAACCATGAGCAAGAGGACATGATACAAGAATACCATGCCATATCTACCTTCGCAGATAATAAATTGCTTCAGCATTAAGAGAAAGCCATGCCGTGGGGGTTTGAAAAGAGAAATTGGTGTACCTTTTGGGAAACAAAATGATTTCTTGGAGGCCATGAGAAAATGCCAGGGCACACCTTCGATTTTTTCATTTTTGAACCATCGTTCTCCCTTCTGGGATAGTCCTATAGCTTCTACTATGGAACCCTTTGTCACCTCTATCTGTATATCCACAATCTTATCCTTGGTGCCATCAAACGTCTGAGAAAAATATTGGGCCACAACAAGGTTTAAACCCTCAAACCGTCTGATGAAAACATCCCATCCATGTGCTACAATGTCGTCTATGGCATCGTCATGAGAGAGGAGGGATTGTGAACCATTGGGTTCTATTCTTACCATGGGCGCCATGGATACTATTACATATAAACAACAAGGGCAATGAGAGATAGGTTGTGTTCTCCAATGCACAAACAATAGGAAGAGGTCTGCATAATTGGGAGGAAACTGATGCCTAAGGATTCGAGAGGCTATCATAACAAAAATTTGGAGCTTTGAGTGGGTAATAACCAGAGGATGCGCAGGACAATAAACCACTCAGTGAAATGAATACTAAACCCAAAACATCACGACTTACCTCTTACAATGATGAATGTAAGCCTGAGTTATGCAGGACAAAGGGTGATGTGGAATGTAAGTGTGTCAATCCTGTACCAGGGTGACAAGATCGTGACACGACTAGTAGGAGTAGGATTCACATTTTGAATTTAACCCAAAGTTAAGCTAGCTGCGCAATCAAACATATGTCAAATGTGAAAACTATATAATCAAAAATAGAAATGACTAAGTCATATCTCCCAAAGTGGATAAATCAAGTGTTATGGTAATGGATCAACAGATGAAAAAGATAGGCTTACAAACTTTTAAGGTTTATAAAAATATAGGTGTAATCTCATTTGTAAAAAAAAAATCCACAAACTGTATGATGACTACTCAAACCAAATTTTGTTCTAATTTCATGCTTTCAGTCATGAAATTAAACAGAACAAATGATAGATTAAAGCGATGGAATATTATACACAACTAGGCTAATGAATCTTCTCAAAGCCAAAAAGATAGAAAAATTTTGTAAGGAGAAGGAGGAAGCTACAAAAGAATTTATCCCTTGGTGACGACATTTTACCATGATAAAATTAGACAAGAGTTGTTGGTTGCCAATAGGCTGCCTTGCAACAGGTACAGTGATTAAGAAATAAAACAGTCAAAGAATGAATATCAGAAAAATAGATGTATTTAATTGTAATCGAGCATAAAAAATCAACCAGAGAGATATTGAAGATCTCCCTAGTTTGGTCGCCAAATAAATGTTGAGGAAAAGATATAAGATGATCTTACCCAAACATTTTCAGATCCTGCTTGGCTAATGAAATATAGATGGGAATATCACCATATGTTTGTAGCCATCAAAATTAGTATCCTAATTCACAAGTATTGATTACAAGTGCTTAGGTTGGTTTTTTTATAAATAAAAACTTGTTGAAAAAATCCTTATTTATGTAATTTTCTGAACATAACAGATGCTGAAATAAATATAGAGACAGAATTAAAGACACCAAGTCAATAATCAAAACATATGAGACATAAATGAATCGTTTATTTCATTCCAATTCATCAAAATGATTGCTCTCTTTCCAAAATTTCCCGAGGAAGTTTTGGACCAAAGTCAAACTTAGATGCCCCCGATGAAACATACAAAAGGACTTCTCACAGAAAGTAAAAAACATAACTTTAAAAGCTGGATCAACTTTCCACAGATTGTTTCCCACTCGACTCTGCACAATAGCCTTCATCAGTCATGAAATTTAATTCACAAACATACAAGTTTACACAGACTATCAAGGATAAATCAACACCTCTTAAAAACAAGTGTCTAAATGATGTAATTCAACCCTGAATCTTGCTGTCTACAATAGTACCCTGCTATCATAAAATATAACTAGGCTTCCAATGGATTAAGAAATGAATGAAAACTGAATTATCTCAACAAAAACTCAAAGAGCAGACCTTAGTATGCTTTTCCTTCTATATTCTCATCTTGTTCCTCCTTTTCCTTTTTCCTTTAAGAAAATTAGAATTGGTTGAAGTAGTTGAACTACTTCTTTAGTTAAGTTAACTAAAACTCAACCAACTTTTTAGTTAAGGGGGAAAAGTAATAAAATCATAATAAGAGTTTTAAATAAATAATAACTAGTAGGTGGGACCCCTTGTGACTCCCTTTAGTTCTTTAACAATCATAACACACTAGTTAATCAAACAAAACATCCCTCCTTGTGACTCCCATCATCACTCCATATTTGAAAATTATATCAATGATAATTGAAATTATTTCCAAAAATATATTACCTACATATCCTAAAATAGTGTGCTGTCCAAAAATTCAGAAGTCAAATGTTCTCAACAATTAATAAATAAAAACTTAAAATCCATATTTTCCACTATGGGAGGCAATCTTTCCCTTGTTGGTGCTGTCACCTTTTGACCTCTCAGAATTTTCCTTAGGCTATGTGGAGACTTTGAGACTAATCTCATTGATCACATGAGAGCAATAATCTCTCAAATGCATGCAAGAGGACATAGATTTATTAGAATCATTTGAGGGTGAGGAAGGGGCCACAATGAATTTTCCTTTGTGAGGAGCATGGTGGGCCTTGGTTTTCAAAATTTTGCTTACATGGGAAGACTAAAATGGTGAGTGGACAAGGGTAGATTGGGAAATTTGATTCAGAGGTGGAGGAGTAGGTAGAGATAAATTAGGCCAGCCACGATGTTGGGAGATTGCCGGGTGGAAAATATATTGCCATCCATCATTTTTTGGGACTTCAGGTTGCAGTGAGACATGAGGGGGCACTGGGATACCAGGGACTTGTGGGGCTTGGAAGGGAGGCCTTTCAGGCCTAGGTTGGACCACTCCTTTCCCAATCCAATTAAAAAATCTGGCTTGAAACATAGCCTAACTCTTGCAAGTATCAAAGTGTATAGAGAATCTTGGCCTTCTAGGGCCCCTGTTCCAATTACCTCTGRCTCGGTTACCCCGGCCATGGATACCTCTGCTAAAAAAATTCATTCCTGTATGCATTATTGATTAGAAAATAGTTTCTTTAACAACCATACATGACAACTCTTATAAACATGAAATAAAATTCGGCTCAACAACATATCAGACTMATGCAATCCAATCCATACAAATCGTTTCATAGTTGTCAATGAGCAGGGGGTGAACAAGGGTTCTTGGATATGCGAGGGGTTGTATTGAGCGAAAAATGTTAAAATGAGGGGGAAAATATCATGATTACTTCTCASAGACATAAAAAAATCAACTGTATCATAAACCAAAAGAATATATCATTGTAACTCATTCCTGCGATCCTTTCACTGCCATAATACATAATTCATCTTAACTATAATTAAATTTTAGGAACAGGGGGTGGATAATGAATATGGGAAGGTGAGGGGATTGTAATGTGCAAAAAGTGAAATAATGGTAGGGAAATAAATGAATATTGTTCGTAAAATCAATTAAGTAATCCATAAAATAGTTCTATATTTAATGCAATGATCCAACACCAACTAAAAAATTACTGTGATCAATTTAACAATTACTGTGTGTTAAAACTTGTTCATTGTCCCATATTTAAATCTTCAACACCTTTTATTAATAGAGTGTCATCATACTCAGAATCAATATGCCTTTCAAACATCCTATAAAAAAGAATTCTGTTTCTTTTCATTTCTTTCCTCTTATATTTAAAAAAAAATTCCAATGGACACATAGTCATGTTACTTTAACTATGTTCAACATATAGAAATATTGACCACTGTCCATAAATTCCAAATCCTCAAATAAAACATAGACACAGGTCTCTCCTGAGTTGCCCATAATATTTTATGTTGGCATATTCTACAAGAAGAGTGTGCTTGTCATTGATGGAAATAACAACAACGACGATGGAAAATAGGAAAAGCATAAGCTCAGGAGGAGGAGCGAACAATATGCAAAGATCAAAGATCAGAAGGAAAAGCATAAGCTCAGGGTGAGAAGCCTCAAAAGCCATTTGATCAAGAAACTGATGGTGTTGATCGTCTCATATAATGGATGTCGGTCATATGAGTGACCGTGGGCTTGAGGACCACTGGAGGATTGTGACAGTCGGATCTGCAAGCCAGATCAATGGCAGGGATGAATTGCAGGGAGTGAAATAAGAATTAAACAACTCACTAGTTCCAATCCCACAATTAGTCTAGATCTTTAGATCTCAAATACTTAGATATCGATGATTGTGGTTGATCCAACAAGCGATCATATTAAGTCGGATTGAGTTGAGACCGTCGGATGCGCAATCGCTAGATCAACGACAATGATGAATTGAGGGGAGTGAAAGAAGAATTAAACAACTTGGTAGTTCCAATCCTGCAGTTGGTCTAAATCGTCAGATATCATAGACTTAGATATCGACGACTGTGGTTGATCCAACAAGTGATCATATTAAGTCAGATTGATTTGTGACCATCGGATGTGCAATCCCCAGATCAACGATAGGGATAGATTGTGGAGATCGAAAGGAGAATTAAATATCGCACTAGTTCCAATCTCGCAATTAGTCAGGACCATCAGATCTTATAGCCTCAAAGATCGAGGATTTTGGTTGACTCACCAATGACTCACAACTTCAAATTGTGGAGTTTTTGTGACAAGTTAAATCACTCGCAATTTGTGGTTCCATAACCATCCTTGATCATTGATATTCTTCGAGAATCTTCACAACCATTGGATCACTTTAAGTGGAAGGATAGGATAAGCAGGGCAAAAGGGCTGAGAATTTGATTATCCGAATACTCGTCAGCTGTCAGACCAAACCCGAATTCCCATCAGTCGTCAGATCACTTTAAAGTGGAAGGATATGTTAAGTGAGGTAAAATGGCTGAGAGTTCGATTATCCGAATACCCATCAGCCGTCGGATCATTTTGAGTGGAAGGATAGGATAAGTGAGGTAAAATATCTGAGATCTCATTTATGTGAATTTCCTTTAGCCGTTGGATCATTCTAAGTGGAAGGACATGATAATCTAGAAGAGTTGCATTGTAGACATATCGATCCATCGATCCAATATCATGATCGATGAACAACATTTAGTCTGGGTATAAAGATGCGAGGAGGTTAAGCTTTGGAAAAATCTCACTTCATATTTTTCAGTTTGAGATTTGAAAAACCCGAAGCCCGGAGAGCCGAAAATCTGAAATGAATAGGGACAATCAGATCTAGAGAACATACGATGATCATTAGATCAGGGAGATCTACTTCATCAGATTACATCAGAAAACCCCGTCTACAAGGACATGTGGCAGACCACATCAACAAAGGACTTATGGGAGATCACGTCAGCAAACCATGTTAGCAAGGATATGTGGAAGACCACGTAAACAAACCATGTCAGCAAGGACGTGTGGCAGACCATGTTAGCAAGGACGTGTGGCAGACAACGTCAGCAAGGACATGAGTCATCCGATCTGAAATTTCACTTCGGGTGTATTATCAACCGTTGATCATAGTATAGTGGAAGGATAATGTAAGTTTGAAAAGTTGAAATCCCTTCCAAAGGGCAAAGTTTCGTTACTTGTCCAGCTTATCAAAAGATTGAATCGTGACCGTTTAATTGATAAGCTCTCAAGCACTCATTAAGCCTAGCATCTGGTCACCGCCATTGGTCATGTGATATAAGATATTTAAATAAATTTCACGAGGATCTGTGGATAAAAAATCCTCTATGTGTATAATCCAATGTGTTTCATCTTGTGATTTCTTGATCAGTTGTGATTTAGTTACACTAACTGAATCATCGTTCCTAAGTGGTTGAATCATTTCTACTGACCATTGGAATCATGGCTCTTGAGTGTTCTAAGATTATCGACATTGAGCATTGGAGATGTCGAGTGTAACGAATGATGAGAGCATGAATAAAAGAATGATGTCGAGATAGAGGAAGGTAGATATTTCTTTGTAAAACAAGTTGAACTGTATGTACTGAAGAATACAACATGAACAAAGTGATAAAGTACAGAGGGGAGGCATAGCACATAGAACGAATATGGTGCACAGAGCATAAAGCGCAAGAAGATGTGAGCATAAAGACACTGATGCGGGTAGAGTAGAGAAGTGTAGAAGAACAGTGATGAGACTGGTAAGTCATTGATAAATGTTGTATCACTGTAATAAATTTCAGCAAGCAAATATTTATATCTCAGGGTGGTAGGGTGGTGCTAGGGAGGATTGTTGTCCTCAGAGTTTCAAGTGGGTGGTTGAACATAGGAAGTTGTATCTTCCATCTGGTTTCATCCAGAAAAACCAGGGTGGTAGGTTGGTACAAGGGAGAACCATTGTTCTCTGTTATACAGGTTGGTGCCTGTGTGACTAAAAGTTGGTGTTTCCATCCAGTTGGTGCTAGAACACTTAGGGAGTTGGTGCTTACTTCTAGTGGGTGCTAGAGAAACCAGAGAGTTGGTTCTCTCAGCAAGTTGCAGCTTGTAAAACATAGGTGGTAGCCTCATAAAGAGAGGGTGCTCATAAGAATGATAATGTACAGAAAATAAAGACTACTTATCATATTAAGAAGAAGAGGTTTTATGGGTTTCCTCAGGAATATCTGTCTCTGTATACCTCATGTGTGTGATTGATGTTGAATACTCTATTGATTACTTCCCTGAATTATTGTGATCATCATTAAGTGTTATGCAATGAGTTTAAAATGGGTATAATTGTTTAAGCACAGTAACAACTGATTCACGCCCCCTATTAGTTGTCTAACAATTGGTATCAGAGCGGGTTCCTTTTATCTAAGGGTAGATACTAGAGCTTAAACATGACTAGCCATGAAGGAACCTCAACCAATAAGGCCCTCCTATTCAATGGAACAAACATTCCCTTTTGGAAAATTAGGATGAGAACCTACATAATGGCTTTAGGTGTAGATGTCTGGGATGTGGTAGAGACTGGTTATGTAAATCTAGTTGTACTAGCTTCTAAGGATGCCAATATAGAATTCAGCTTCAATGCTAAGTCTATGAATTCTATTCTAAGTGGGCTTGCAAAAGCAGAATTTGTAAAAGTTATGCACTAATAATCTGCCAAATAAATGTGGGACAAACTCATTAGCAATTATGAAGGTAATGAGAAGGTAAAGGATGCCAAGCTTCAAACCTACATATTACAGTTTGAACAACTAAATATGAAATAGGATGAAACTGTTGGGAAGTACTTTCTGAGAGTTGAAGAACTAGTAAATGCAATGAAAGGACTTGGTGAAAAATTTGAGGATGTCTCTTTAGTTCAGAAAATTTTGAGATCTCTGCTAGATAGGTTCAACCCAAAGGTATCTTCTATAAAAGAACTTAATGATCTAAAAGATCTACCTATCGAAAAAATCCCAAGAACTCTAATTTCTTATGAAATGAGGATAGGTAAAGATAAACCCACCTCTAGAGAAGCATCATTTAAAGAAGATAAGAATGAGAATTCTGAGCCTGATGAAATTGAAGCAAAATTTGTGAGAAGACCAAAGAAAGGATCAGGAAAGTACCAAGGCAAGTTTCCCTTCTAATGTTTTAACTGTGGAAATATAGGTCACTTTGCATCTAAGTGTCCACACAAGAAGAAGGACCAGAACGTTGAAGGTGAAGAGAAGTACAAATCCAAGAGATTTGGTAAAAAGAAAAGTTTATGTGTAAACAATGACGACTCTTCAGGAGACACCGATAGTGATTCTTCTTTTGAAGATAATATTGATGAATTTATTCTTATGACCAAGGAGGAATATGATAATAAAATCATAGAAAGTGATGTTGATGATGAAGAAGTTGTGGTTGACTTGGAAGGAGAACTGAACAGTGCTCTAGAAGAAATTGCTAGACTCAGATTTAAGAAGAAAAATAAAAAACAATTGCTGATATAGTTCGAGAAAGACAATAAAAAACCTGATGAAGACTTTTCCCTACTAAAAGTGGAATTAGAAGAGGCAAAGAAAATAGAGGACATTCTAAAACAATAGTTATCAGAGAAGAAGGAAATATGTGAAGCCTTGGAAGAAGAGGTAGTAAGAACCAACAAAGAGATGGAGAAGTTTAAATCATTGTATCTCCAAAATCTTCCAAGCATTAAAGCCTCAACAGAATTAAATGACATTCTAAGAAAACATAGATCTCCTTTTTTGAATACTGGTTTAGGCTATGTAAGTGGTTCAAGCAACAAACAACCGGAAAGAAAAGAGTTAGTAAATATGATCAAGTTCCAAGTCAATAGACAATCAAATCATGTGAGTACTCTGCCACCAAGAGACAATAAAGACAAGATGATCCCTGATAAAAAACAAAGATATCAGAAGATGGAGCAACAAATGCCAAGAAGAAGGCCATCCTTCATGTACCAAAATTTCTTCCAAGTTTTTTACTGCTCTAATTTTGGTCATAAGATTGCAAATTGTCAAATTAAGTTTAGAGACATGCAACTAAGGAGATCAAGAAATAACCAATCTTTGCAACATAGAACGAAACAACCAATGAGCAAAAAAAGTTGCACCAATCAATTTTACCTATTGAAAAATGAGCTCGAATGCTATAAATTTCATAACTTCGGCCACAAAGCTGCAAACTTCCATATGAAGAATTACAAAGCAGATCCAAGGATAAAACCCTTAGCAAGAAATTACAGCACATGGAAAAAGAAAGATAGTGAAAAATGTGGTCTATTACTTTCAACTCAAAAACAAAAGACCCCTATTATATAGACAATGGATGTTCCAAGCACATGACTGGAGATAAGGATAAGTTTCTGTCTATAAGTAAAAGCAAAATAGGAAATGTGACATTTGGAAATGATGAACTAGGTAAAATCAAGGGTAAAGGGATGGCGAGTTTGAGTAATGGTAAAGGAAAATCCCATGATGTTCTGCTTGTAGATGGGCTGAAACATAATTTTCTTAGTGTAAGTCAAATGTGTGACAGAGGATGTGAAGTGGTGTTCACTTCCAAATATTGTACAATAAAGTCTGTAAACTCAAGACAAGTGGTGGCTAAAGGCCTAAGGATAGAGAATAATGTATATGTGCTGAAAGAAGATATAGAAGAGTGTCATCTAAGAAAACATGATGAAAGATGGTTATGGAATAGGAGGCTTGCACATCTAAAATTTGACCACTTAATCAAGATCAAAAATATTGAGGCAGTAAAAGATCTTCCAAGAATATCAAAGCCACAAGATTCTGTGTGTAAACCCTGCCAAGTAGGAAAGCTAACCAAGACACAATTTAAATACAAGAGCTCTACTTCAACAGAGAAACCACTCCAATTAGTTCATATGGATTTATGTGGACCATCAAGACAGTAAGGCACTGGGAAGGAAAACTACTTCATGTTGATCATTGATGATTAATCCAGACTCACTTGGGTTGATTTTCTCAAAGAAAAAGCTGAAGCATTTGAGAAATTTAAAATATTTAAGGCTTTAACTGAGAATCAAACATGCAACAGGTTAAAGGAAGTAAGATCAGACAGAGGAGGATAATTTGTGTCAAGTGATTTCAAGGAATTCTGTGATAAACATGGGATCAAGAGAGAATATACAATCCCAGGAACTCCACAACAAAATGGAGTAGTTGAGAGGAAAAACAAAATAGTTCAACAAATGGCCAGGTCAATGATGAACAAGAAGAACATTAGTCAAACCTGCTGGGTAGAAGCAATACGCACAACAGTCCATATTCTTAACAAATCCCACCTCAGACCACACAGTGACAAGACACCTTATGAACTGTGGTATGGAAGACCTGCTCCAATCAAACACTTAAAATTATTTGGGAGTAAGTGCTACATAAAGAACAATAATGAAAACATTGGCAAGTATGATGACAGGGCTGATGAAGGCATCTTCTTAGGATATGCTACCAATAGTAAAGGATATAGATTCTTTAATAAAATATTATCTAAATTAGTTGATTGCATTGATTTAAGGGTTGATGAAGGAGTCCCAGTAAGAGAGGTGAACAATATTGAGTTTTCTACAGAGGACATAACTAAAGCTGAAGATGAACAGGTCCAAGAATCAGAAGGAGAAGACTTTGAGTTAGATACAAATAATCTACAGGACTCAAACCAAGAGATCAAGACAAAGATACCCTCCATATTTATTAGGAAGAATCATCCTGAACATCAAATAGTTGGTCATCTAAACCAAGGAGTTTAGACAAGAAAGCAGTTGAATAATGTCTAATAACAATCTCAGACTTCCTTTTTGTCTTTGCTTGAACCTAAAGACTTTAATGCAACCAGGGAAGATGACCATTGGGTTAAATCCATGAATGATGAACTTGAAAAGATTGAGAAAAACAATACTTGGGAGATGGTTCCTAGACCTTAAGGTAAAAATTTCATAGGTTCCAAATGGGTCTTTAAGAATAAATTGAATGAGTAGGGACAAGTTGTTAGGAACAAAGCAAGATTGGTCTGTAAGGGATATGCAAAGATTGAAGGACAAGATTTTGATGAAACCTTTGCACCAGTGGAAAGATTGGAAGCCATCAGAATGTTTCTTGCCTATGCATGTCATAATAAATTGAGAGTATATCAGATGGATGTTGATTCAACATTTCTTAATGGAGATCTAGAAGAAGAAGTCTATATGGAACAACCATAAGGTTTCCAACTGTTAGATAACCCTAACTTTGTCTGCAAGATGAAGAAATACTTATATGGGTTGAAATAAGCTCCTCATGCCTGGTACTACAGACTGTATAAGTATATTCAAGACAAAGGGTTCAAGAGAGGAACAATTGACAACAATCTATATATCAAAACAAAGGATAATGATTTGCTCATTGTGTTAGTCTATGTAGATGACATCATCTTCATAAGTAATAATGCTTCATTGGTACAACGGTTTGATTCCGCCATGGAGTGTGAATTTGAAATGTCTATGATAGGGGAACTATCATTTTTTCTTGGTCTGCAAATTACTCAGAGGTATGAATGACTATTTCTTTCTTAGGAGAATATCTACGAGAAATATTGAAAAGGTTTCAAATGGAAGATTCTACACCTGTGAGCACACCTATGGTCATTGGATGCAAGCTAAACAAGGATGATGACTCACCTGATGTTGATCATAGGTCATATAGGTCTATGATAGGAAACCTGTTTTACATCACAACATATCGTCCAAACATAATGCATGATGTTGGAATGGTAGGAAGGTATTAGTCTGCACCTAAACATAGTCATTTGATAGCTGTCAAAAGAATATTCATATATTTGAAAGGAACGATGAACTATGGCCTATGGTATCCTAGGAATCATAATTTTCAACTATCAGTCTATTCAGATGATGATTGGGCTAACTGCGTGGATGAAAGGAAAATCACAAGTGGAGGTGATTTCTTCTTAGGATATTCCCTTGTAGCATGGTTGAGCAAGAAGCAAGGTTCCATTTCCTTATCAACTATAGAATCTTAATACATTGCAGCTAACACTTGCTATACCCAAGTATTATTGATGATTCAGACACTTGCAGACTTGGAGGTAAAATATATTGCACTGATCCCAATTCATTGTGATAATACTAGTGCAATTAGTGTGTCAAAGAATCCTGTATTTCACTCCAAGACCAAGCATATACCCATCAAGTATCACTTCTTGAAGGAACATGTGACCAAAATTGTTGTTTCTTTGCATTATATTCCATCCAAAGATCAAATTACTGATATCTTCACTAAATCGCTTGCAAAGGCTCAATTTGAGTATCTATGCCAGAAGTTGGTCATGACCTTGTTATCCAGCTAAAATAGTTTATTTGGTCAGGGGGAGAGTGCTCCAGATGGTATATCTAATCAGGGGGAGCACATAGTCACTCTCTATTTTCTTTGACATTGATGTCAAAGGGGGAGAAGAAGGTGTGGTCTGGATGCTACAGTTGGAGATCTAAGCATCCTTTCAGGGTTTCCATCAATGCCAAAGGGGGATATTGTTGGCATATTTGACAGGAAGAGTGTGCTTGTCATTGATGGAAAGAATAGCAGTGACGATGGAAAATAGGAAAAGCATAATCTTAGGAGGAGGAGCAAATAGTATGCAGAGATCAAAGCTCGAAAGGAAAAGTGTAAGCTCAGGGTGAGAAGCCTCAACAACCATTCGATCAATAAATTGACGGTGTTGATCGTCTCATATAATGGATGTTGGTCATATGAGTGACCGTGGGATTGAGGACCATTGGAGGATTGTGACCATTAGATATGCAAGCCAGATCAACGACAAGGATGAATTGCAGGGAGCGAAAGAAGAATTAAACAACTCACTAGTTCCAATCCCGCAATTGGTATAGATCATTAGATCTCATAGAATCAGATATCGACGATTATGGTTGATCCAACAAGAGATCAGATTAAGTCAGATTAAGTTGTGACCGTTGGATGTGCAATCACCAGATCAATAGTAGGGATGAATTGCGGGGAGCGAAAGAAGAATTAAACAACTCGCTAGTTCCAATCTTGCAATTGGTTTAGATCATTAGATCTCATAGACTCAGATATCGACGACCGTGGTTGATCCAACACGCGATCAGATTAAGTCGGATTGAGTTGTGACCGTCACATGTGCAATCGCCATATCAATGATAGGGATAGATTGCGAAAATCGAAAGGAGAATTAAATATCGTTCTAGTTCCAATCCCGCAATTAGTCAGGACCACCAGATCTTATAGTCTCGAAGATCGATGATTGTGGTTGACTCACCAATGACACACAACTTCAAATTGCGGAGTTTTGGTGATGAGTTAAATCACTCGCAAGTTTTGGTTCCGCAACCATCCTTGATCGTTGATATTCTTTGAGAATATTCACAACCGTCAGATCACTTTAAGTGGAAGGATAGGATAAGCAGGGCTAAAGGGTTGAGAATTTGATTATCCGAATACCCGTCAACTGTTAGATTAAAACTGAATTCCTGTCAGCTGTCGGATCATTTTAAAGTGGAAGGATAGGTTAAGTGAGGTAAAAGGGCTGAGAGTTCAATTATCTGAATACCCTTCAGCCGTTGGATCAAACCCAAATTTCTATCAGCCGTCAGATCATTTCAAGTGGAAGGATAAGATAAGCGAGGTAAAATATCTGAGATCTCATTTATGTGAATTTTCGTCAGTCATTGGATCATTCAAAGTGGAAGGATAGGATAAGATAGAAGAGCTTCATCAAATATAGATCGAGCCATCAATCCAAGATCATGATCGACGAACACATTTAGTTCATGTATAAAGATGCGAGGAGGTTAAGCTCTGGAAAAATATCACTTCATATTTTTCAGTTTGAGATTTGAAAAACCTGAAGCCTGGAGAAAATAAAATCTGAAATGAATAAGGACCATCAGATCTGGAGAACATATGATGACTGTTAGATCAGGGATATCTACGTCAATAGATTACATCAACAAAAATCATCCGCAAGGACATGTGGCAGACCACGTCAGCGAAGGACATATGGGAGATCACGTCAACAAACCACGTGAAGAAGGATATGTGGCAGACCACGTTAGTAGACCACATCAACAAGGGTGTGTGGCATACCACATCAGCAAGGACGTGTAGCAGACCATGTCAACAAGGACATGAGTCGTCCGATATGAAAGATCACTTCGGGTGTATTCTCAACCGTTGATCATAGTACAATGGAAGGATAGTGTAAGTTTTAAAAGTTGAAATCCCTTTCGAGGGGTGAAGTTTTGTCAGTCGTCCATCTTATCAGAAGATTGAATCATGACTGTGTTGATGGGTCTTAAATCCCTTGATTCAACAATAGGAACCAAACCTGCCATCGAGGCCCAATTAGACTCTGCAGCGTTTGAGATGGAATGGTTCTCCAGATCTTGCGATCCGACCAATTTATCGATGGGCTTTGTGTTTTCTTGTGAAGGCTCTCCCTTTAGGTAGGACTATTCTTTTCTGTATTTTTCTCAAGAGTGGGACTAGTTTGAGTGATGCAAGCTAGCATAAGCCAACTTGAAAAGTAACAAGATTGAGTTTTGACTACTGGGAAGAGGATGAGCTTGGGATAACCCGCTGCTCAAACATGCATGCAGTGATTCTATGCCAAAGGGCCTAGTAATAATACATTAACCAAATGAACATTGAATTACTGTATGAGAAAAACTAATTAACAGAAAGAAAACACATATGTAATCAAGATCACAGTAAGAAAAATAATTCATCTACCATAAAATTCATCACATAACAACACAACGATTTATCTTCATCATTAAGCAAAGAACATCAAAACATTGCACCCGATAACTTGACAACATAATTAATTTCTCTTACTCATTTACTACATCATTCATAGAATAGGATAGGAAGTAATTCTTCTCTAACTCCAATGACATACATTCGATGAAAATAGCTTGTGTTTGGTCCAGAAGGACTTCTTAATTCATATCAGTCTCAAAATAATGATCAACAAACAAAAAGAAATAGTTCTTACAAAAACCATCGACCCTTGACTAACCAGTCGATGTCTCTATTTATAATATAAAATTCAACCAAAATTAATGGCTAAATACAGTTTGAACCAACAAAACATCACCACGTTGCGCAGTCATCCAACAGTTTCTTTAACAGTTCGTCTAGGACATTGTTGGACAACTGAGAGGGGGGGGGGG